>CAUYPK010021521.1:0-34807 GCA_963574355.1 Loris lydekkerianus | reverse complement strand
GGATTCTCCTCAGTTTTAGTTTCTCCGTTTTCTGCTGGTAAATCTTCTTTAGTTTCTTGGTTAGCCACTCCGGCCTGCTTTCCCTTTGCTCCTCTTTTCCCTTTTGGTTGCACTTTTTTGTCTGAAGATTTATCCCTTGCTGCTGCCTTTTTAGGCTTCGTTTCCACTTTCACAGGAGCAGGTTTAGCTGACAACCGTGCCGACCTCCTCTTGGGCTCTTCCTTCCCCGCTCCTTCGGCAGAGCTGACCTTCCTCTTGGGCATCTTGGTGGCGGGCAGGGCGCGTGCCGGGTGCCTGCGGGCCGTGGTGCGCCGAGAGCCTTCACAAAGCTGCCCTGCCTGGCTGCTGCCGCTCCTCCAGCTGCTCCTCCAGAGACATTCTAACTCTTTTTCTATAAATGTTTACTTGGTCTAATATGCTTCTCATAGTCAGCTGACAATTTTGGCATAATTGATGAATTTTTGCAATGCTTTTGTCAGTTTTGCTTATTACTGGCTGCCCTGACCTCTTATCATCAGTGATGCCTTTCTCTCCCCTCAGAAAATCATTTAATCCATTTGTACACTGCTATTTTCTTGTGGTATTATCCCCATAAACTTGGAGTAAGATATCCCTGATTTCATTTCCCTCTTAACAAGTCTAATAAGAAATTTATGAATATTTGTTCATTGCTCTAATTCAAGCTCTGACATTCTTTCAAGGGTACACGAAACTCACAACAACAATAATGAACAGCCCTTAACAAACACCACCACATGTGGACATAAACGTAGCTCTGAGACACTGATACACCAAGGCTATGAAACCTGACCAAGTTGTTTGTTAAGTGCTGTCAACATAAGCACACTGTGGCAAGTCCACAAACTTAATTGTCAGACCTTATATACAGCTTTTAAAATGAGGACTCAAATGATAAAGGAAAAAGAAAATCTGTTGGGGGACCAGGGTCAAGAGTAATTAACTGGAAATAGTATTTTTAAATTGTCCTTAATTGTAAATTAAGCCTCCTACTTTTTTTTCAGAAATGAGAGATAGCATAGTTCACATCTTGGCATTTTTGTCCAGAATTAAGTTAGTTTTCACATTATACATTCATGCTCTGTGTTTAAAAAAAAAAAAAAAAAAAAATGAAGCACTTTAAAGTGTACCTATAAATACCTGAAAAACCAACTGAGGATTCCTTAGAGATCAGATCTATGCAGATAGAGGGATCTGTTTTATCTAGACCAGAGCAAAAATAGACATGAAGGATGAAATAAAATCATTAAGAGAAAAAGCAGTTTGTTGATTAGACAATGCCAGAGGGATTTCCCTCCCTCATTTTCCCTTGGCATGTCTCTTCCCCCAGACCATCTTCAAAGCTCTGCTTTCAACTGTGCCTCTTGCAGGAAGCCCTCCCTGGTTAACTGACATGATTCTCTCATTTCGCCCCTCAGAAAGTGTATCTGAGTTCTGCATTCAGTCCTTAGTAGCTTATTTTATATCATTACTGAAGTGTCCCTTTGTCTTTATTTCATCTACCCTCTATAGTGGAATTCTACAAGCATAAGTGTTCTATTGTGTCTCCCATTTGCTGGGTTTTCTCTGTACATCAGAGAGAACTCCCCAGAATGATGCCTGTTGACTATGTAGAGCCCACGTTGCCCTGACGTCTTGGGCTTGGGTTTGAGTCCATTCTAAAATTTTGAGAGGGGCTGGGGAGGAAGATAGTGTGTAAATAACTTTCATAAGTTTCTCTCTGAACCCCTCTGAGCTTGTTTATCTATCAGCTTTCCATTTTTTCATCCTTTTTGATTTAAAACTGACTATTCTTGTTTTCATTGACTCAGGGTTTCTTTAGGCTTGTTCAAATTTTATTTAATACTAATATGCTCAAAACCAGCCTATGGGCTAGATGCAAGCCTGGACGGGCACAGACATCAAGCTCAGAGCAGCAGTATTTCCTTCTCAAAAGGATAATCTCTGCCCCATTCTGAATTTAATGCAGGTTGGGAATTTCGGCACAATAAAAGGGATCTAAATCCCTCCAGCCTCTGGGGAGAAGGAAGGAAATAGAATTCCTTATCAAATTCTCAGGTCCGTGGAATTCTGGCACACAACAGACATGGTTAATTCAAGATGGGGATGAATTAAGGTGGGGCAGGAGATTGGGGCTAATTTCCTAGGGATTAAAGTAATGGAATTTTCATTTAAAAACTCTCAAGATAGAATTTCTTGCTTTTCCTTTCCCAATAGAACATGTTCTGGAGCCTTCCCTGAGGCCATTTTAGAAAAGACATTTAGCCTTGCCCTTAGGAATGAGTATGTTGGGATTTGGGAAAAGCAAAGAAACTCAGTGTGGAAAAATATATCCTTTTTGCTACTGAGAACCAAGGTGTGGAATCCAATCTGCAAAATGTCACTAATTAGCTTTCTTTCCACCAGTGCTTCACAAATCCTCTCTCCAGAGTCTTCAAGGAAACTGGTGGAAGAGGTCTTATGTAAATAAGAAGGAGCTGTATGCAAATAAGCTGAGGGTGGAGTTGGGGAGAAATCAGGCTTGGATTGGAACAAGTAAAGAAAGATACTAAGGAAAAAAATGTCCAGTCCGCACTACCAGTGATGTACCCCAGTTGCCTCACCGTGCTGAGGCCAAGTGGTGGGAGAAGTCTGAGAACAGGAAGGCAGGAGGAAAGAGAAATAGTTAAGCTGACCAGTGACCAGATTCCCAACTGCTTCTCCAGAACTCATCAGCTGTGGGATGAAGGGCAGCTCCCATGCCATCCTGGCCTGGGTTCTCTCATCATAATAGTAAGCAGGGCCAAATTCATGGACATGCAATTATGCTCAGAAGCACCCATGGTCAGGAGGGCTCTGTCACCATCTTAAAATTCCTAACAAAAAGGGCACACCATATTTTCATTTTGCACTGAACTCCTCAAATTTTGTAGCTGGGATATTACATACAATGGAGCACTAAGTCGTTCTAGTTATACCTAATGGATTCATTTATTTTATTTTTTAAAGCTGACTACAAAATTATCCTAAGAAATTGGGGTGATGAGAGGATGAAAACTTTCAGAAAGAGAACAAGCTTTAAAGAAAGCATGCTTTATTGACAATGGTGTGGCAGTATTGATCAATTGGCTACTTCAACTAATTGAGAAGGTTAGCTTAACTCCTCTTTATAGATTCATTGTCACAGCAATAAGATAGTGAGTTGCATACTGAACACTAGGATGATATTGAGCATATTTTAATCTTCCGGCTCTTTCAGTGCCAGGGGATGCTCATTCTAAGATACAGTATAATTCTCATTGAACAATACAACATAAGTGAAATGTATGGCTTCTTCAGTTTCTGGTTATTTTATTTATGTCAAAATCATAGCAATATTTATAATGGAAAACAAACATTTATTAAAGACTAAAGACGAGTAGAGATCTTTGCTAAGACTCTGGAATTTCAGAGTTAGGGTTAGGGTTAAGGTTAGGAATCAGAGTTAGGGCAAAGGCCCAACATCTGTCCTGGAAACACATTCAACACAAAAATTTAGGCAGACTATTCATGTATATAAGAATAATATAAGTGCATACACACATATACACAAATAGCAAAAGAAAGATATCTTGGTTAAGGGTCAGTAAGCCTCAGAGTTAAAGAATGTTGTAGGAGCTCATGGGAGAGGGAACTCTTAGGAACCAGAATGTCAGTCTGCTTCAGTCTGAGTATTTGTGTTCCTCTCAAATTCATATGTTGAAACCTAATCACCAATGTGATGGTATTAGAAGGTGGGGCTGGCTCGGTGCCCACATCACTGTGGTTAGGGTACCAGCCACATGCACCGAGGCTGGTGGGTTCGAATCCAGCCCAGGCCAGCTAAACAACAATGACAACTGCAACAACAAAATAGCATAGCATAGTTTTGTGCTATGTTGTGGTGGGCACCTGTAGTCCCAGCTCCTTGAAAGGCTGAGGCAAGAGAATTGCTTAAGCTCAAGAGTTGGAGGTTGCTGTAAGCTGTGACGCCATGGCACTCTATCGAGGGTGACATAGTGAGACTCTGTCTCAAAAAATAAAAATAAAAAAGAAGGTGGGGCTTTTGAGGGGTGATTATAACATGAGGCCAGAGCCCTTATGAATGGGATTCAGGCTGTTAGGAAAGAGCTGCTTTGCTCCATCCACCATGTGAGGACACAGTGGAAAGGCACCATTTGTAACCAAAAGGTGGGCCCTCACTAGACACCAAATCTGTTGGTGCCTTGACCTTAGACTTCTCAACCTCCAGAACGGTGAGAATTAAATTTTGGTTGTTTATTAATAGGAAATCTCTTGGAGAAGATGAGTAAATAGAATTCTCTTTAAGATATTGACTGAGACCATTGGAAAATGCATAAAACCTCAATGAAGGAAATCAGAAGAAGCAGTCTTTCACCAGCAGGAATGCATCAGAGAAGTGTGAGGTGAGACTATGGCTTAGGAGGAGGCTCTAGTTTTCACTCATTAGCTCGCTGCCTGGCAGTTCCAAGATCTTCCCAATCCTATTTGCTCGGGGTGACATTCACAGAAGATATTCTAAAAATAAAGAACAATATAGTATAATTTCATGTTGCTTTAAGCAACACTGATCTTTAAAATCCAAGCAAACAGATAAATCACAAAAGATAAATCACAACAGATAAATCACAAAATCCAAGCAAACAGATATATACAAAAGAATTCTTGACTTTATAAAATGTCTCACCACAAGATGGCCTTAACAATAAACTTCTATAGTAGTACATTTTAGTTGGAATTTGACTTATAAAAAAAAGATATATGCCACATTGAAGCAGCACATCTACTACATAAAGTCAGACATCCTTGTAGTTGATCCAAAGCCATAAATAAAATAAGCAGTCAACCTTCACCAACATTATTCAATTGAGAAATCTGGAAGAGCAGTCTAAACAACAATCTTCCTGTCAGTGGCTATATTATTAGACTGCAGTTTTCCAGTTTCCTGTATGTTGACAGGAAGCTGATCTCCTGAAGGAGAAAAAATAAGACAATATATACCCACAGGATCATTCTTGCAGCCCCATTAAATGTTAAGTCAGGGCCAGTATGTCTGCACATAGCTGCTTCAACTGCAGTGAAAAGTCTGAAGTAACAGATTGACATGATTTCCAGGAAAGTTCTAGAATGGAGTATTAAGATGATGATTTGTGAACACTTAGAAATTAAGATGGGATCATTCAGAGTCAGCCTAGGTTCACTGAGAAAAAGATCATGACAAATGGCATTATTTTTTTTAAGAGTGACTATATCAACAAAGTTGAAAAATTCCATAGATGAAACATACCCAAATTTTAAAAATGCATTTGATTAAGTCATGAAATCATCCTAGATACAGTAAAAATAAATGTGGGTTCTATGAAAATGCAGTCATACAGATTGGCATATTCTTGAACAGCAGTACTAAATGACTGATGAATAGGCACGTGTGAACTAGGCACTAGTGTATCACAGGGCTCCATCTTGCTCTGCATTTTTTTTTTTTTTCAGATTAATATGAGAGTATATATGATTAAGTTACTTTTTTGTGTTGTTAAGGTAAAGTCGAAGGTGTAGTCGAGTGTTTCACCCAGAAGGTGTGCCATATACTCCTACATTGTACCCATTAGGTGAGAGACTACCAAGCCCTTCCCTCCCCCCGTCTCGAATTTAATTGGGTTTTCTCTTGTGAGGGCCCTTAGTTGTTCATCTACTAGTTTCAAATCAGTATGAGTACGTGGACGCATGCTCCGCATTTTGTCAATGCCTAGGATAAAGATTTAGAAAGCCCTAGGATGGAGATCACATAGTACGTATATTAGGCTAACACATTAGAGAGCAGAGTCTGGACTCAAAAAGTTTTCAGTAAGACAGAAGAAAGAATAAAAATAAACAAAACATAGTTTATAATGGGTAAGTGTAAAATTTCACATTTAGAATTTTATATAAAGACAAAATCTGCATTGATGGAAGGTCGTGTGACAGAGAACTGGGCGTTTTGGTTAGCCATGTGCTTTATTTGGGCCCTTAATGAAATATGGATATCAAAAACAACAACAAATACTCTGGTTTCTCTTCAGATCATATAAATCTTTTGCCTTTTTCAAAAATAACAACAAAAAGCTAACACAGTCTTGGCAATTAATATTTATTTTTTCCTTGGTTGTCAGGGAGTCTTATTTGCTTTATACTCTCCTGAATTTTCCAAATTTTCTACAAATTTCATAAACAGAAAAAGCTATTTTTAGTATTGGAAAATACTTGAATGACTGTCTTATGGAAGTTGGAGCAGTCTATCCTGTATAGGTTTAGAAGCTAAAACTAAGAAAAATGGCTTGGAGTTACAGGAGACAACGTTAGCGTAAGTACTTAGCTCAGTGTACAGAGGGTTTCTAGCTCACGTAAATGTTGGCTACCTACAGTAGCATAGCATGTACAGTGGTGAAAAATGCTGGCTCTGCCAAACTGCCCAGGTTAAAATCTTGGCCCGCCCCTTACTTAGACAAAACATGACTTCAGATAAGGCATTTCAGCATTTCTCCAACTATAAAAGAGGTGTGACAGTAATTGTACTTATCCATGTAGTTGCTAAGAATTAAATGGATCCATTCATATAAATCAGCAGTTCTCAACCTGTGGGTGGTGACAATTGTTAACAATGAAAATACATCCTATCAGATATTTACATAACGATTCATAACAGCAGCAAAATTACAGTTGTGAAGTGGCAACGAAAATAATTTTATGGTGGGGGTCCCCACAACATGAGGAACTGTATTAAAAGGTCAGGGCATTAGGAAGGTTGAGAACCAGTGATACAAATGCTCTTAAGACAGTAACTAACCTATGCTCAATAAACACGAACTGTTATTATCTGTCACAAGTGGTAAACAAAGGGTCTCTGCTTTGCTTGAGAAATCAGACTAAGTAATTACCAAAAGTTGCCTCCAATTTCATAATGTTATTCCTGTAGGTCAGAGAGTACCCTTTCTCAAGTGGTACTCTCTTATTACCCAAGCCTACTCCTGAAAAGAATCCTGATTGTAGTAATAACAAAATTGTTGTGAAAACACCAAATACCATAGGATATCGATGACTACCTCCCTACCTTGACCACCTCCTTATGTTCACCTAATCTTCATAGACCAGGCAGGTACCATGTGTAGGTAATCAGTACAGTAGGTCTAGATGCTTACATTGACTGCCTCTGTATGTTAACCTGTTTATTACAGTCTCTTGAGTGGTCAACTTACTGAGGTTCTATTGTATATTACAAAGTAGAAAAGTTCCTAAAGGCTACTCAGAATTTCATAGGTTTCATTACCAATATAGGAAGTGGAACCAACAATGATGGTGAGCATATAAACCAAATCCATGGTATGAAGTCCAGATGCCTGAACAAAGACTAGGGCATGGGTGAAGTAGCCAGAAGAAAAAGAGGTCAAAGGAATTATGAAAAACAAAAGTCTGTATTCATTTATTTATTTATTCATTAGTTCATTCATTCAACAACTGCATTTACTGAGCACCTACTATATACTAGATACTGTGCTATTTTTAAACCAGAAAATCAGGCACAGTCTCTACCCTAAGGGAGTTTATAATAAGTGGGAAATATATTTGAACCAAATCATTGCACCATCAATATAAAATTACAGCTGTACTCAGCACATGAAGGAGAAGTATCCAGGGCCGTATGGTAGAGATTCACCCTGATCCAAGAGGTCAGGGAAAACAGCCCTGAGGAAGCGATGACTGAATTGAAATGTGAAGAAAAGATGGAAGTTACAAGATGAAGAGGAGGAAGCACATTCTGGTCAAAGAGCAATTGGCGAGTATGGCAAGTAAAAGGAATTGGAAGAAAGCCATAGTGCCTGGAGTAAAAAGGGCAAAGCAGAGCATGGTTTGAGATAAAGCTGGACAGGGCCCGTAGTCATTTTAAGGAATATTGGATCCTAAAATAATGGAAGACATTCAAATATTTTAAACATTTCAGGGAAGATCAGATGATGAAATCACTTGGGATACATCGTGGGAGGTGGAGATCAAAACAGTTGCAGAGCGACCAATAAGGAGGCTCTTACAGTAACCCAGGAAGAGATGATGGTATCTCAGACGAGGACGGTGGGAGTTGAAGTAGGAGAGGAGCACGGATTCAAAACAGGTTTGGGGGCAAAACTGAATGTGAAGCATAAGGTGGAGGGAAGGGGTCGGTGCCTTCAAGCTCTGGCATGCTTAACAATGGCTGGTGATGCCCACAGTGAGATAGGGAACATGAAGAGATGTGGGGAAAGATCAAGAGTTTAGGGCCGGCGGAGTGGCTCACACCTGTAAATCCTAGCCCTCTGGGGGGTGGAGGCAGGTGGATTGCCTGAGCTCACAGGTATAAGACCAGCCTGAGCTAGAGCTAGACCTCATCTCTAAAAGTAGCTGGGCATTGTGGTGGGCACCTATAGTCCCACTACTTGGGAAATTGAGGCAAAAGAATCTTGAGCCCAAGTTCAGTGCCTGTAGCTCAAGCAGCTAAGGCGCCAGCCACGTACACCAGAGGTGGTGGGTTTGAATCCAACAATGACAACAACAACCAAAAATAGCCAGGTGTTGTGGCGGATGCCTGTAGTCCCAGCTACTTGGGGGAGGCTGAGGCAAGAGAATTGCTAAAGCCCAGGAGTTGCTGTGAGCTGTGATGCCACAGCACTCTACCCAGAGTAACAGCTTGAGGCTCTGTCTCAAAAAAAAAAAAAAGAAGAAGAAGAAGAAGAAGAAAAAAGAAAAAATCTTGAGCCCAAGAGTCTGAGGTTGCTATGAGCTATGATGTCACGACACTCTACCAAGGGCAACAAAGTGAAACTCAGTCTCAAAAAAAAAAAAAAGAGTTTGATTTTGACTATCTTGTGTTTTAGACACCTGTGAGGCTTCCAAGTGGAGTTAAGCAGGAATTCAGGCACATGGGCCTAAAGCTCAGAGGAAAGACCTGACAAAGGAACAACGTTGCCATGTCTAAAGAATACAATGAGAGAAGAGCAGCCAGGACTTAACTCTGAGTAGGTTAAAATGTATTGACCTGAGGAGGACAGAATAAGCCTACAAAAGAGATAAAGATGAGCCGTCAGATAGGGGAAACCAGAAGAGTCTTGTGTCACTGAAACCAAGAAAAGACAGTGTATCAAGGAAAAAGGCTGGTCAACGGTGTAGACCACTGCCAACAGGTCAGGCAAATGGCCCGGCAAAGCTGTTCTGTTGGGCTGAATGGGGCAGGAGCTGGCCTGACAGTGACCTGAGACATGAGTGAGAGGTGAACAAACAGCGTCAAGGAGTAGAGATATTCTTTAAGGAGTAAAGATATTCTTTCTAGCAGTCTTTGAAAAAGGAAGAAGAGAATGTGATAGCTTGAGAGGAAGGTAGGGTTGGAGTAGAGTTGCCTCCACACTCTCCGTCTCAATCCCTGTGGGAATCTGGCGTATGCTTTAAATCTGGCAAGAATAATCCAGATAAGAAAAAGAAATTAAATGCAAAGACATGACGAGAGAGTGTGCAGCACAGATAAAGTTCTGAAAGGACAGATGGCCAGAGAGACTTGCCTCCCGGCCAGGAACCACCTAGTCACAAAGTGTTCACAGATGATGAGAACTCTGTTGACGTTATGAAAATACTGGTGGAAAGTGAAGCCCCTGGGGTCAAAGTTGTTGCATGGCTCCCTCAGTTTAAGGTTCCAAGCAAAATGTTTGTGAGAAGTTGGTAAGAATTCCTAGCTCAGGTATCTCAGAGATGAGGTTGTTGTCCCAAACAGAAATGGCAGCATCTCTGTGGGGGGAGGGGGGGAAGTTCTCATGAATCTCTTCTGAGTTGAAATCCAGATCAATCACTTTCTGCGAAATTATATGAGCTGTGTTGCCTCATTCAGATCTCCAAGTTTATTTTCTTTTCTTTTCTTTTCTTTTTTTTTTTTTCAGACAGAGTTTCACTTTGTCACCCTTGGTAGAGTGCTGTGACGTTACAGCTCACAGCAACCTCCAGCTCTTGGGCTTAGGCGATTCTCTTTCCTCAGCCTCCTGAGTAGCTGGGACTAACACAACGCCTGGCTATTTTCTGGGGCCAGGTTTGAACCCGCCACCCTCGGTATATGGGGCCGGCGCCCTACTCACAGAGCCACAGGTGCCGCCCCTCCAAGTTTATTTTCCCAGCACCATACCATATTATAAATGAGGAAACTGAGCTGCACCCCTAGCTATGGCTCATTTCAACCAGAATGGAAAAATTTGGAGTTCACATGGTCTGAGTTCCCAGTATCCTCAAAGTGTAGAATACCTGCATGGCAGGAAGCCATCATCTAGCATCTGAGACACAGTGTCCTCAGACACCCATTCCAAGTCTTAGGAAGTCACAGCAGGGAAGGAAAAATACTTTGCTTGGAGCATCTGCTGGGTACCGTGTGCTGCATAGGTCACTTTTGCAGTTATCGTCTCATTTAATCCTCATAACCCTCTATGGTAGCTGGAACTGAGCCTCTAGCCAGTATGAGAAAAATCTGCTTTGCTGCTTTACCAGGAGCTCTAAGCTAGTTAGTAACTCGTCCCTGTGGCTTTCATGTATGGCTCCAGGCTAACCCAGCTGCTAGGCTCCTGATGAGGTAGGTATTTGAGTGTAGAGCAGGAAATGTCCATGACCATTTCTATACTTCTCACCCAACCCAATGTTTGGGAAGGGCTTGTATTTTGATCTTCTCTACTTTCCTTTTTATCATGTTGTGTTCCAAACAAATATTTGTGGTCATTGCCCCAAAATACCAAATATCACCTGCCAACTTTTTTTTTTTTTTTTGAGACAAGTCTGACTTTCTTGCTCCCAGTAGAGTGCCTTGCTATCACAGCTCACAGCAACCTCAAACTCTTGGGCTCAAGCGATTCTCTTGCCTCAGCCTCCCAAGAAGTGGGACTACAAGCACCTCCCACAATGCCCAGCTATTTTTAGAGATGAGGTCTCGCTCTGGCTCAAGCTGGTCTCAAACTCATGAGCCACCTTGGTCTCCCAGAGTGCTAGGATTACCCGTGTAAGCCACTGCCCCCGGCCTCACCTTCCAAATGCAGGTGGGAGGATTTACTGAGTACTTCTCAGGGCTTAGACATTGTTCTTTTTTGATCCACCAACACTAACTCCCAATCCCCATCCTAAAAACCTTCCCATCTCTCAATGGACAGGGCCAGAGCAAGCCTCTAGGCAGGGATTCAGGAGGAAGTGAATTTTCCAAGAAAGACAAGGTAAATTATCCCCCACTCCATTTCTCCACTGTATATTCAGTCTACCTTTGCCACTAGGAATACTTAGGATCAACAGCTTCCTGGTCACCCTGCCTTCATCACAACACCTCCTATGTGAATATCTCGTTTTTTTGCTTTTATGTTCTGAATTCCTATAAATTTTTTGGTATGGTATTTTCCTCAGCTGTACAATCAGGTGATAGGAAAAGCATAAGTAAGATGCTGAAAATAGACTATAAAACTCATGAAAGTAGTCTCCAAACAATTTGCTCTTAAAAAAACAGCAGCTCCGGGCAGCACCTGTTGCTCAAAGGGGTAGGGCGCCGGCCCCATATGCCAGAGGTGGCAGGTTCAAACCCAGCCCAGGCCAGAAACTGAAAAAAAAAAAAAAAAAACCACACAGCAGCTCCCATCCAAAAGGATCTAATCCTTCAGAGGGCAAACAAGCATGGTGTGTTGTAACTCCCGAGTGCCCCAAGGATTGCTGAAGTGGGTGAGAAATTCAGAAGGCTGCTCCACTCCCATCACTTGAGGAATTCCTACCTCCCACCTTCTCCAGGCTTTGAGATCTTCCCTACCATCCCCTCTCCCCTCTACACCTTCTCTCTATAAAAGGGGGCCTAGAGCTCCAGTCGTGCAATCAGTTAGTGCATGGTACTGATAAAAGTGGGACCCGGTCCCCCCCCACCAAGTTGGCATCAGCCATCCCCAATTGACTGCAGTGATGAACCAGTCATAAAAAAAATCAATTGAATACCACCAGCTACATGTGAGCCTGCATAAAACCCCATTTCACTATATATCATCTGCCTAGCTCATTAAGAATGAGGAACACAGCACTCGGAAAACACACGCTATAGAAATGCTGAATAATAATGATAACTAATAATAACCCTTCAGCCTGATTAGAAAGCAGATTTTACTGAGGTGGATAAAATCACGTGAGGAGTACAGTGTGCCTGCTGAATAATGTGAGTCAGCACCCCCACACGTGCGCTGTTCGTAAAAGTGATACTCTATTCAGCTGTTAAGTCACACCTGGTATTCAAAGCTTGTCTGTTTCTCAAACACAGGCCTTTGAAAGCTTGTCCTCCTTAATATACATGCCGCATTGTCTTATTCACTGGAATAATTTTAAATTATTCTCTCTTTTCCCAACCAAATTGAGTAGGGAGGGAAAAAGTTGATGTGAACTATTGTGTGTTCAATTCATTCACTCATCCCCTTGCGAGCACGCATTCCCACATGCCACACCTGAGGTCACACAACAGAGCCATGAGCTGCTCACAGTTCAGTAGCCACCACACCATTTACAGTAATCAAGTGTCCCAGGTACCATGATAGAAATCTGAACCATCATTATACACATCGTGAGGGCCCACAATCCAGAAGTGGAAACTTCTACCTGTGGAAATTTATACTTCACAGGAGAGATAAGAAAGGATGACTTGGCCCAAAATGTATGACATTTCAGATTCACACCCAAGCACCACTGAAGTCAATAAACTTTCTAGATACAAAAGAATTTATTGTTTCTGGCAGTAATGATAAGCAAGCTCGGGAGCAATGGTGTTGGCTCAATTAATATGCATGAGATGTTTTTAACTGAGATTTGTGGATTGTATTTCCTTCTGTGAACAGTCCACAAATACTGTCAAACATGCCTAATTCTCAGCTGGCTAGTCCACAAACAAAATAAAGCAATGTTTCAACCTATTCTGCAAAAAATTTTTCTAGACCAGCACCTACTAAATTTGTACCTCCTAGAGCTATGACTTCACTATTTAAAATATATCTGGTGAAATTTGAATGGAGTCTGGAGTTTAGTTAG
Source organism: Loris lydekkerianus (assembly GCA_963574355.1). Taxonomy (NCBI): domain Eukaryota; kingdom Metazoa; phylum Chordata; class Mammalia; order Primates; family Lorisidae; genus Loris; species Loris lydekkerianus. The sequence goes on along the minus strand of CAUYPK010021521.1, from coordinate 21,703 downwards.
TAGTAGTATACTAATGTTGTTTCTCAGTATTGAACATAGTTATATAGATACCAAAATTGGGAAACTTTGCCAATTCAGTGGCTCAGCACTCTGAGAGGCTGAGGTTCAACTCCCTTGAGCTCAGGAGTCTGAAACCAGCCTGAACAAGAGAGACAGAGACCCTATCTTTGCTGAAAATTAGCCAGGTATTGTGGGGGACGCCTGTAGTCCCAGCTACTTGGGAGGTTGAGGCAGGAGGATCACTTGAGTTTGAGGTTGCTGTGAGCTAGGCTGACACCATGGCACTCTAGCCTGGGCAACAGAGTGAGACTCTGTCTCAAAAAAAGAAAAAAAAAAATTGAAAAACTTAAGTAAGGCAATGTATGGGAACTCTCCATACTAATTTTGTTTGTTTGTTTTTTAAGACAGAGTCTCATTCTGTCACCCTCGAAAGAGTGCTGTGGGGTCATAGCTCACAGCAACCTCCAACTCTTGAGCTCAAGCAATTCTCTTGCCTCATCCTCCCAAGTAGCTGAGACTACAGGCTCCTGCGACAACACCCGGCTATTTTTTAGAGACAGAGTCTACCTCTTGCTTAGGCTGGTCTTGAACCTATGAGCTCAGGCAATCCACCTGCCTCGGCCTCCCAAGTGCTGGGATTATAGGTGTGAGCCAGCGCAATCAGCCTTCTCCCTTTTAGTTTTATAACTTTTCTATATGTTTAAAATTAATTTAAAGTAAAAAGTAAATAAATATGTTTATGGATACAGATAAATACATATATGTTTACATTTTTATGAGATTAATGCTACGCAAAGTGTGTCCCATAAACTCTTATCCATCTTAGACAAGCCAAATATGGAAACTGAAACCAAGCATTTATAACTTTTATAACTTTTTTGACATTTCCACAATATTTAAGCATGTGATTCTTTTCCTAGAAATTCTTTTTTATCACATTTTTTAAAAGCATCAGTCTGTATTAGTCAGGATTCTCCAGAGAAACAGAGCCAACAGGATATGTGTGTGTGTATATATAGAGACAGAGACTTATTTTAAGGAATTGGTTCATGTAATTGTGGAGCCAAAAACCAAAATCCAATGGGGTAGGCCAAATAGGATAGAGATTCAGGAAAGAGATGCAGAGACCAGAGGCAGTCTGCTAGCAGAATCCCTTCGCGTTCAAGGTAGGTCAGTCTTTGTTCTTATAAGGCCTTTGATTGATTAAACGAGGCTATCCATATTGTGGAAATAATTTACTTTACTTAAAGCCTACTGATTTAAATATTAATCCCCCCCCAGAAAAACACATCACAGAAACATCCAGAATAATATTTGACCACATATCTGGGCACCATGCTCCAGAAAAGTTGACATGTAAAATAACCATCACATAGTCCAGGACAGATTGGAAATTTAAAAAGAAAAAAAATAAATAAATAACCCTTCACTGGAAATAGTTTGAGAAGCATTGCATAACATTTAATGGTCTACCAAATAGTCACATTAATACATAGCATTCACACTAATAATGCTCATTTTAGGTGGGAAAATATTAGGAGCAGTGTCTTGGTTGATAAGGGAAGAGGAAGAGCTAACCATTCTTTTTTTCCCTTAGTCTGATTAGTGAGCTTGAACCATTAAAACTCACCTTTTCCCAGTGGATACAATTTATATCGCTCTAACTCAGTTCCCAAATGTTCTCATTTCACAGCATCTCAGTGTCTCTGTAATTCTTTTGCAGAGACCCTAGGCCAAAAGCAACAAGTAACAGAAATGTCATGTATCCAGTAGTTAAGGCCCAACAACTTAAAATATTTGTTCAAATATTTTCAAATATTTATTTGAAAAACATAATAATACACATAAGTTAAAAGAAAAAAAAAATTCTTAAATAATCAATTACTTTTAAAAGGATGTGTATGCCAAGTGGGCACCAAATATCTTCTCAAATTTTTGAACCCTTATGGACAAAGAACCTTCACCTCTTATTCCACAGTGATTTGTACTTGATCCTTGCATTTTATAAACAACTGCTGAAAACCCAGCTTCTCAAAGATAAAACATCTTTGAAAGGAATGTAGCACAATCTAATGTTGAAACTGTGAACTACCTTTAGCTAGTAATTCACGTGTTGTCCGACAGACAGCAAGTAGCACTGTTTGCCTCTATACATAAAAATGCACAGCACCCCAGGACTCTGCTATGGTGCGCTGGGCACCCAACACAGAGTTTGAAAATCACTTGACTCCATTCTTTTTCCATTTTTTATTGTTTATTCATTTGCAAAATATAAGCATCTACTTTATTTATTTTTTTTTTATGTTTTCATTTTTATTTTTAGCATCTACTTTAAATGTCTAACAACTACCACTGTTAAAACTAAGGTTAAGCAAAATATAGCATTTCCTGTCATGTTATAACTCTGACTTTCCTTTCACTCCACAAGTTGTGTGTTTTCTTCTCATTCTTTATCTGTGGGGAACACAGCAGACTAGATGGCCCCCAACAGCCAGGCATCTCAAATGCCTGCCTGAGAGAGTATACTGAAATCTTTTGCTCTGTTATGTATTTACATAAGAACATAGTTCTTAACTATGCTATTTTTTAGCAGATACTTAGATCAAGACTAAAAGCAGCACAGAAATAGGTATAATTTGGGTTGAGCGCAGTGACTTATGCCTGTACTGCTAGCACTCTGGAAGGCTGAAGTGGGAAGATCACTTGAGTCAGGAGTTGGAGACTGGCCTGAGCCAGAGTGAGACCCCCTCTCTACTAAAAATTAGAAAAACTAGCCAGACATCATGGTGTGCACCAGTAGTCCCGGCTACTCGGGAGATTGAGGGAGGAGGATTGTTTTAGCCCAGGAGTTTGAAGTTGCAGTGAGCTATGATAATGCCACTGCACTCTACCTGGAATGACAGAGCAAGACTCAATCACACACACACACAAAAATGTGTAATTGGTACCTGTTTTACTAATTGTTAACCATTCTCAATCACTTCTTGGTCTAATTCTATTTTTTCTATTCAATTGCTATTTCTTTTTTTTTTTCAATTATATGTATTTCATTCATTCAAATTCTTGTCATTGTAGTCATAAGTCCTTTGGATAATAAAAGTAGCTTTGACTGCAGTTTTGGGGGGTATACCATAGCTTGAAATGGAAAGCCTTTGTTTTCTCCATCTGTGTCAATACTTTCTCTTTATGATTACCATTGTCATCATCATCATGATAAGAACTTTGTATCTTATTGGCTGACATCAATAGCCAGAGAGGTGACTTCCCTCTGTCCTCTGTTTTTAGCTTTTTCCTGATTCATTTCCATAGGCAAAGGAAAAGGGGGAAGAGAGAGAGCGATCTCTTATATTGCCTGCAAGATTGTCTCTTAATAACAACAAAAAGACCTCCTCTTCCTCACCCCCCACCCCAGTCTCTCTGTGAAGCTTCTTTCATCTACTATTTACTAACTGCTACATACAGCTGATACAATCTGTCTCTGATATTAAGCAACTGAGCTACAAGCTAGCTTGTAACGAAGACCATACTCACCCTTATCAGAAATAAATGCAAGTTATCAGAACTTTTAAAAAACCTCTTTCAGAATAAACAGAGGGTTGCCACAGACTGGTGTCCCCCCGTGCACACCAGGGGGCAGCGCAGCAGTGCCCTTCCCTCCACCCCATTTTGACCAGCCTGAGGTTGAACCTCCCTCTTCTTTCTTGCTAGGACTTTTCTATAAATCAGATGTCAACAAATATATTGGACTCTTGATACTTCAATCATTTTAACATTTTGAAAGAGCTAGGAACGCTATCCACTCTACATAGCTCCTTTCTGATTACCTGAGGGAGAGGGATTAGCTGGATACCTGGTGTGAGCAGGTGATCCGGAAGCCGCTTTAGCTGGCACACGGCCTTCACTGGGAAGGTTGATAGATGGTGCCCAGTAAAAACTAAAAGCCTAGGAAAAGCACGGGCCGGGGGCCAGAACAAAGCAGGGTGAGTGGTTCCTTCTGCAGGTGAGGTGGGAATTTTTTCTCATCCTACTCCTGGGGATGGAAGTCTAAACTTCGTTGCAACAGTGACTACTTCCCCATTAGAGGGCCTCCTGCTCCTGCAGAGCTGACTTCCTGAGTGATACAGGGAAGAAACAGAGAAAAAGCAAGACCAAAGTTCTAAATGTGACCCGCTTGGCTGAACGGGAGGGAATTTTCAGAAGCAATGAGGGGGATCAGGCTGCCTTCAGATTCCCCTTGGACGTGTTTTCTTCCTTTTTCTTCCTGACTCACCGGGTGTCTTTAGGAAAGCCTGGTGAGAAGGGATTATGAAGCAGGCAAGCGAGCCAGTCTTTTTTGGCAACACACGGCATTTTGATTTCGCATTCTGCAAATCTTCAAGAACAGACCCGGTGTGCTAGGGTTCTAGGCTGGAGTCCAGCGGCAGTTCAGCTGCAGATGAAGCAGATCAGATGGTTGGTGCTGTCAGCCAGACACCCAAGGACATTCCTGCAGCTATACCTCTCTGGAAGTTTGAAGATGTTGGGACAGGTTTGCCTTCTGAAACGTGCAAATATCACCAGCTGGGAGTGGCAGATGCCAAGAGGCCTCAGAAAACAGATCTCCATCTGGCAATGGGTTAGGCTTCCTGGGACACTGATTAGAATAGTTTGAAACAAAGTGGAGGAAACACCGGCTCGGCTTTTTACATATTGTTATGGTCTCTGGGTCATTTCCTGCCTTTGGGATTCATTTCCTTTCCTGGTTCAGCAAAATTGAGGAATGATAAGAAAGATTGGGGCATCGGGCCCAGTGGAGAGGCAGCTCTGCCACCAAGGAGGGCCCTCTCTGCCACCAAGAACGCTAGCTCTGCATTCTCCCAAGCTCCTGTGCGCTCACAGTGAGCCCAGCATGTGGGAAGCCTTAGGAATGGAACAATAAATTAGGAAAGGGAGCTATCTCCAGTTGAGTCAGATGAATCCTCTTTTTCCTAGAAAACAGAAAGGGAAAGACTAGATTGGAAGGGAGAAAATGGTGCTTTATCCGGGAGAGTTCTTTCCCACCAGCACCCCAATCAGGGAAGTAGCCCCCCTCGAAGGCAAGAGGCCAAAAGCAGCTCCAAGAGGTCTCACCTCACCCTCTGGGATCAGCCAGCAGGCCTGCTAGGTACATGTGACAGTGGTATACTGTCATGCTGGTATACAGCAATGAACTGTTTTGTTTTATTTCACTATGATTTATTTTGCATTTTGCTCCAATAAGGATTTAAGATAGCAACAACTGCTTTTCTTTGAAGCAAAGATGAATTGTTGTTACAAAATCTCTCAGCAGCTCCCAACATGCCCTGAGCACTCACTATAGTTCGCCATGTGGAGGCCTCCGGAGGCCAAGGCAGACCTCCTTGCCCCAAGGGCTGCAGTCAGTAGAAATGCTGTGACTCCTGCTGCCCCTTGCCAGTCCTCTAAAATGGTGTGTCTCCCTAGATAGTGATCTGCCATCAAAATTAAGTTTTTTCTGAAAAGCCAGCTTACACAGCCCTTGTATACAGTCCACATGTCCAGAATCAGCCTGTCTCTCTAGACTGAGAGGTCAAAGTTCACAGCTTTAGGGGAAGGAATAATTTTTGCTCCAACTCTCAGTCTACAAACAGCTAACCTAGAGTAAGTGCTATAGTCAAAATAAAGGAAGTTGCAACTGGTAATCAACTTTTATCCTAATGCCACCTGGTCCCCAGAAACAAGAACCAAAGCTTCCCCTCTGTCAGTGTAAACAGTCTTTGCCCAAGGCTGCAGATGCCACCACTGCAGAGGGCTGGCAGTGCTGGGGCTGCTGCCGTGGGTTATCACTGTGGCTCAGGCGTCAATCAAACTGACCTTTCCAAATCGCACCATCTTATCAAGTGTTCACAGAAACGGTCTCCTGTGACCTTCACAGAAATTGCTCCCAACAACATTAGGACGTTCTAGACTAAAGGAAGGAAGGAAGTAGCTAGGGCAGAGCTGGCCCTAAATAGCAGGGTCAGAAACACCTGTATTTATGTATGAATGCAACAAGAAGTCTGCCCTAATCTCCCCCCAGAAAAAAGCACTCTGGGAAATTAAGGCATTACATTTGCCTTAAAAAGCTGGGTCTAAGACACTTGTAAATCATTGTTTTAAACTTTCAAGAGTCTGACTGGATGGGTCTGGCAAGGGGCCAGGAATCTGCATTTTTACCAAGCCTACCTATTGTGCTGGTACAGGTGGTCTGTGGCTCAAACTGTGGAGAACAGTGCTGTAAAGGATTTGTGAGTCATTGTCACATTCGCATGGATGAACAGGTAGTACAGCTGAGCATCGCACCTGGATTCCAGGAGGCTTTGGCACTCTATGTGACCTTGGGCAAGGCAATTAAATTCCTTGAGTCTGAAGGACTCAGGACTAGATGAAGACCTCCAAAATTCTAGCTGGGAACTGGCTTCTAAATTATGGCCCAATGCCTACAAAGTAGGAGAGCGAGTCCCAAGTGTCACAGAGACCAGGATTCCAGACACGCCTTGAACACTCACTGTAGTTCTTCAGTTCAGAAAACCCCAGAGGCTGCAGAGCACCCAATTACCCCAGGCCTGCACTCCTGGGACCCTGAGATATTGGAATGCAGAGAAAGAACACCTTTCTTTGCCCTCAGCCAATATCCAAGTAGGAGAAAGAAGAGAGGAGACTAGATTAACTTAGTGCTTAATATGCTTTTTTTTTTGGTGAGACACAGTGAGAGTAAGAGCGCCATGGTGTCTTAGTTCACAGCAACCTCCAACTCTTGATCACAAGTGATCCTCTTGCCTCAGCCTCCCAAGTACCTGGGACTACAGGCGCCTGCCATAGTACCCAGCTATTTTTAGAGACAGGGTCTCACTCTTGCTCAGGCTGGTCTCGAACTCCTGAGCTCAATCTACCTGCCTCAGCCTCCCAGAATGCTAGGATTACAGGAATGAGCCACCAAACACAGCCTGCTTTATTTTTAAAATCATGATTAATCCTAGTATCACTAGTCCCATTTTGAAGGTGAGGGAATTGAGGACTAAGCAAGTTAAATAACTTTCCCATTAAGTCACATGGCTTTGAATGCTTCCGCTGAAATTTGAATTCATGTCTGCCAAGATCCACATTCCGTGTTCCTTCCACATAAAGTTCACTGAAAGTTTAGCTGTGGCCATTCTGAAGGCCTGGATGTTTTGAGACCCTCCAAATAGCCTCACCTCTCCCTATGCCTGTTGCCCACTCTGCTTCAGACTCTTCCCCTTGGCCTTGGTCTTCACTCCACCCCTAACCTCCCGCTAACCCCTCAGCTGCACTTACTTCTTATCGCCACAAGGGCTACTCATCTCCCAGGGATAAAACATACTGCCTCGTGGCCGGGCGCAGTGGCTCATGCCTGTAATCCTAGCACTCTGGGAGGCCACGGCAGGTGGAGAGCTTGAGCTTAGGAGTTCGAGACCAGCCTGAGCAAGAGGGACACCCCTGACTCTACCAAAAGTAGAAAAATTATCTGGGTGCTGTGGTGGGTGCCTACAGTCCCGGTATTCAGGAGGCTGGGGCAAGAACATCACTTGAGCCCAAGAGTTAGAGGTTGCTGTGAGCTATGACACCAGGGCACTCTAGCCAGGGCAACAGAGTGAGAGTCTGTCTCAAAAAATAGAAATAAAATAGGCTGCCTCTTCTCCTGGGTTAGGTGGACTTTCTGGTCTGCAGCTATTCCAGCCACTAATTTGAGATCAAATCAGCAGGGTTCTGGAGAACTCTGTTTATACCCAGGGGTTTCATTAATTGAGAATCTTCAAATGCGTAAGAGGCACTTACAGATTTGCACACACACACACAGGTCTCTTCTCAACTGAGGGCAGAAATACAGGAAACCTGGGTTACCCAATGCTCTTCCGTTAGGAGACGGCCCATCAAACCTCAGCCTCCTCACAGTAGTGATTATCCTGAGATGCTGGGCACCTCCTAGAGAGAGTAAGGGAGAGAGAAGACAGACTGTTTGGATTCTGTTCTCCGTAACCCACCCACCCCCAACTTCCTGCCTCTCAGCTGCCTTCTCCTTCCAGCCCATCTCCCTGTTCTTCAAATGATTCATTCTTCCCACGATTATTGAGCCTTTTGCCCCGTACAGCCCTCTCTGTCTTTATAGATAGAATGAACTAAAATTAAGCAGAAGGCCACTTAGGCGGAACAGCAGAAAAAACTTCCTATGGCGAGAATTCTTAACAGGCTAAAATAGCCTTATAAGGCAAACGAAGGAAGGCCTCACTGTACAAGGCAAAACAATAGAGCATGTCTTGGAAAGCTATTTTTAGAAGTGAGGAGGATGAGGGAACAGCTACTTCCTCAATTTCATATGTTAATCTCCTCACTCTTGGCCTGATTTCATAGACTGATTTCACATGAATTAATGCCCTGTGTTACGTCTTAGCCGTTCTAAGGCCAAAGGAACACTCAACGTTTATCCATTTTGAAATAAAAAGATGAAGCTCTGTCCAACAGAGGGGTAGCCCACTCATGAACTGGGTGCTATATACCACTGTGGAACATTCTGAACATTGGTGTACTGTCACCACCCTCTCATTTTTTTTATTTTTATGTTTTTATTGAGACAGAGTCTCACTTTATGGCCCTTGGTAGGATGCCGTGGCATCATAGCTCACAGCAACCTCCAGCTCTTGAGCTGAAGTGATTCTCTTCCCTCAGCTTCCCAAGTAGCTGGGACTACGCCACAGTGCCTGGCTTTCTTTTGTTGAGATGGGGGTCTCACTCTGGCTCAGGCTGGTCTTGAAACTCTGAGCTCAGGGCAATCCACCTGCCTCGCTCTCCCACAGTGCTAGGATTACAGGTATGAGCCATCACGCCCAGCCCTTTGTCACCATCCTCTTAAAGACCAGTGCCATAGCCCTGCTTAGGAGGAGTCCTCATACGTTGTAACCAAAGCATTTTCTGAGTACCTACAATAATCTAGTCTCAGGGATCTTAACATTTTTAAGATTTGTCCGTATAGTTTAATCTCTTAAACTATAAGTTCAAATGAGGGCCTTAATTTTAAAAAGGAGAGCTAAGATATTTGAGTGCACTAAGAATCCTTGTGGGCATATTCATAGTCTGTATTTTAGTTAAATATGTGAGAACTTGTTCAGTGGGCGGGGGTCAGCCAATCTCAAGGTGTAGCCCAATGTCTCACCTTAGATGTGACAACTAATAAGCACCCCACCTGCAGGCACAGCTTTGGTTGCTATGCTGTTACACGTTCCTAGATTTGAGTCATTAGCTCATTAGTGTCCATTCAACCTGGCCTTCTTAAATAATCCCCTAAAACTTTGTACATAATGCTACCAATTCCTGTGCAGAATTTTCTCTGCTGTGGCTCCTGCTTCACCTTAAGCCTGGTGGCTTGGACAGTCTAATCTCAACTGCTTATGATGTCGGTCCCTTTCATCTTTCTTTTCAGAGCCATTTGGTGATGTCCATCTTTCTGACAGCCAAGAACTTTGGAAGAATCTCTCACCTCAGGCACTCACATTTTTGTGTCCAGATTGGCAGCCTTCCAAACTCAACAGAGGCATCATAGAATGAAACTCTCCGTGGAGGGTTGGAGGACAAATTGAACAAGTTCACTGGACATCTGAGAGAAAGAAGAAAGGTCCAGGATGCTCCAGGCTTTCAGACCTGACAGCAGAAACCGGAATTCCTTCCTCTGTTACTTAGGCTTGAACGAAAGGCATTTTTTAGTCCAGAGACCTTTGGCCTACACTCTGAATGGGACGCTCAGTGGGTGGAGCAATGTTCTCAGTTGACACCAAGGACACACTGACCTCTGGCCCAACTGCCTTCCCCAACCTGGGAAGATACAAAAGAGTTGTGAGTTTGCTGAGCTACCTGGAGTGTATCTGCAAGATGTAGAACGTTCTAGATCATGTAATCCGGCCCTGCCTTTATAAGGAAGTGTAACGATGTCTTTATGTGCTCCAGGAGAAAACAAGGAGAGAACATGAGAATTAAAAGGAAAAACCTACCAGTGTGATGAAAATATGTCAAATTGTATATAAAACCAGTGTATGATGCCCCGTGATTGCATTAATGTACACATAATGTACATACACATTAATGTACATAAAGCTATGATTTAATAAAAATAAAATACTGTATATAAAACCAGTGTATGATGCCCCATGATTGCATTAATGTGCACATTAATGTACATACACATTAATGTACATAAAGCTATGATTTAATAAAAATAAAATACTATATATAAAACCAGTGTATGATGCCCCATGATTGCATTAATGTGCACATAATGTACATATACATTAATGTACATAAAGCTATGATTTAATAAAAATAAAATAAAATAAAAGGAAAAACCTGACTAGTAGCAGCTTTGGATAGCTGGAAGAGAGGTAATCCTCAGAGAAGAGGTCCCAGTTCTAAGAGCTAGACATAAGGAAACCTCCACTACTTGTCTCTATTTCAGAAGAAATAAAAACCAAATCATAAATCTAGAGATAAAGGTACATTTATCTGGGTAGAGGACTAAACAAGCTGTTATACTTCAAACTGATCATAGGACTGTAAAAAGGACTTTTAAACGGACTTTTAACTTGCTAGTAGATGCATTTCTTTCCTGCAAGTCATATTAGACACCAAGAGAGGTTACAAAAAATTCGCTTGCATGCAGGCTAAGAAGCATTAATGTGGGCTGTCTGGAGTGAGCTAGATTCCTAGCACTGCATGCTTTCCCCAAAAAAGCAAAAGATTAGCAACCAGAGCAGTTTTGGGAAGTTCAGGTGTGTGCTCTGTTGGTAAAATGAGAATAGCATGGTTCGGCTGGCCCAGAGCAGCTCCAAATGAAATCAATTGTGTGTAGCTTTGAAGGTGACCAGAGGGGATGGGGCCATGGAATCAGGACTTTAGAGAGCAAACGTATACCTCAAGGCAGTGCTATGGGCAGGGGGACAGGTACAGCTGCCTTCCAGTGCCCATGGCAAGTTAAATATGTGTTATCTGCTAATAATCCCAAGGGACAGGAGTTATGTGCCAGCTAGAGATCTGGCAGGAAAGACAGGTATGTAGCTCTTGGATGACATCCAAGGAAACCAGGTGAGGGCCTGAAACATGGCCAGCAAAGCAGGGTGTGTGACATCTGAGGAAGCTGGGTGGGTGTCAGTAGCTCAGCAGGGGAGCAAGGGTGTGGTGTGTCCATGAAGGGTGGGTGTGAACATTCCAGTGCCCAGAGAATGTTTATAAAAGGCGCTTCAGTCAATATGGAACGCAAGTCTCTCTTGCTGTCCTACAACCTTTCTCCAGCTCAGCGTCTGAGTCTTTTAAAACCACAATACAAGGAAGTTCTCTGTGATGTTGAAGCTAAGAGATAGCCACAGGTTGGACAAGACCGCCAAATCTTCAACACGTGGCCAAGAAAGCAACGTGAGCATCCAAGGAGTCCTGTTTGACCTGAAGAGGTGGCTGCCTATGTTTCTGAATCCTAGTAACAAAGTTAAAGGACTCCAGGCCTCACACACTGGATTTCCTGTCCCTCACTTATGGAAAGGCCCTCAATCACTCTACGGCGTCCTTTCCACCCTTTTCTCTTCCTTCTTGCCCTTCTTTCCACTTATTCCCAGTCATGTGCTGGGGCCAGCTCATACCATCTCCCAACTCCATGTGCAGTGATGTCCTATAGACAGCTTACCACCAGTCATGGCAGGAGTATTTATACCATGGAAACTGGCAAATGCTGCATTTGAGAGAGAGAGCTTTGCTTTGCTTTGCTTTTTTTCTGGAGAGCCAGTTGTTAAACCTACAAGTGCACCATGCCTATAACTGAGCGTTTTTATGTGGGAGGGCAGGGTAGTGAGCTGAGGGGAAAAATGTAAGAAGTTTGGAGAGAGGGATGGAGAGGCTTGGAATGTTCGGAGGAACACAGTGGATTGCCAAGATTGGTTCTGCCTCCCTCACAGCCACATACACCCACCCCTTGCTCAAGCATTGAATTCAGTATTGAGCAGTCATTCAATAAGAACCTGCTATGTGTCTACAGTAATAGGGAGGCAGTTTTCTACTGATTCGCAGGGTTGGTTACCATCCTACTCAAACATTTTTTGATGTCTGTGGTGCAGAGTATAATAACCCAGGTATACTTTGTGCGTGTTCTGTACACCATAGGATGCATATTAACCATCTTTCCTATTATGGGTTTAAAGTGTTTTCCTATGTATTCAATCTTGTTCTTCCTTGCTCTGTGTAACAGTGTGTGTTCTTCTTCCCCCAAATATGCTTCCCATTGACCTTTGGATTCAATATCTTATTTCTTTTGAGAATATTTCTGAGCCAGATTATTATTACATCCTCTAGAGTAGAGTTTTTTTTTTTTGTTTGTTTTGTTTTTTTTACTTTAGAACACAAAAGATCACCTGGGGAATCTTGTTCCAATGCAAGTTTGCATTCAGTTCCACCGCCCACAATCATCTTTCCCTTGTACCTCTTGAACTTTATGAAGTGCCACTGACATATACTGGCATCTCTAGAAGGAACAGCTCTTTGAAAGATACTGGACCAAGAATAGAAATCTGAGCCTAGCACTCGGGGAGGCCGAGGCAGGTCGATTGCCTTGAGCTCACAGGTTTGAGATCAGCCTGAGCAAGACTGAGACGCTGTCTCTAAAAATAGGCATTGTGGTGGGTGGCGATCGCTCCAGCTACTCAGGAGGCTGAGGCAAGAGGATCACTTGAGCCCAAGAGTTGAGCTTGCTGCGAGCTGTGACTCCAGGGCATTCTACCGAGGGCATCAAAGTGAGACTCTGTCTCAAAAAAAGAAAAAGAAATGTATGTACAGAAAAGCTGAATTTGTCTGGAATAGAATTCAATCCTTATTAGAACAGTTCAGGGACTGACTGCATCTAAATAACCTTAGACGTCTTTGTAAAATATTGATTTCTAAGCCCCTCCCCCAGATATTCTGATTCATTACTTATGAAGTGGTGCTCAGGAATCTGTCACTTTATGGTTATTTTAATGCTACTATGTGATTCTGGTGAGCAGCTTTGGGAACCACTATATCAGATTGCTGGAATGTAGTATTTGTGCTACACTTATGGTTCATTAAAAATTCATCCCATGAATCAACTGTACATCTTTAACTACATGTGGCCAGTTTTCAATCCTTCTCAAAGGACCACAGCATCCTGCTAGTTAAGTAACTAAGAGCTACGGGTGATTGTAGAGGCTTGCCCCCCTCACGCTTCAGTACAGGCCATCTGGCATTTGTTCATCCATAATTAAAAAGGATGAAAAGCCAAGCCAAGACCAGGGTGAATAGCCTTCATCCTCAGACCAGCCATAATGACCTCTTGTATTTCCCATAAATATCAAGAGCTGTGACAGATTTGAGATTTTATCCTGCTGGCATGATAATAAGTTAGCCTGCCACAGATTTATGGATCCTAGCAGAAGACATGAGATTCCTGGGCCAAAGACAAAGGACTGTATTACACTCAGCACAGCAAGCAACATAAGAACCATGTTCACATCAGTTCCCTTTGACCCCCAAGTCCTAGGGAGGTAATAGAATAGGCCACACAGATACTGTACACACAATGGGTTCTATCACAGCTGAAGAACCCCAATCTTTTACAATGGGCTGCAAGCAAACTTATCCAACTTCACCTCCAAAGGAGACATTATCTTTCTTATACTCTACAACAAACAAACCATCTTTCTGTTCTTCTTCTAAGGCTGTTCAATACACAAACATCCCTGAAAAAATAGCCATAAACAAAAAGCTATCAATGCCTCTGCTTGAAGACATAGAAATATGAAAGACCCATGGAGAATTATCTCCCCATAATACACACCCCATGCTATTATTCTTAGTCCATCTGCAACATGGTGAACCCCTAGAACCTGAACAAAGACCACAGCATCCATGTAGAGATCCTTCAACTCCCTCCGAGCTATGATGACTTTCAACTTGGCTGTGTCCTCTGGGGGAGGTGGCAATGTGTCATCATTAGAAGTGTTGTCTCTAACGTCAGACTAGCTGGTCTTACATTTCAGCTATATGACACTTATTAGGTGTGTGTCTTTAGGAAATTTATGTAACCTCTCCATCACTCAATTTTCTCATCTACAAAATAGGAATATAATAACATCATCCTCAAAGTTAGTATAAAGATTGAATGAGATAAAATACCGCATATACTCGAGTATAAGCCGACCTGAGTATAAGCCGACCCCCTTAATTTTACCCTAAAAACTGGGAAAACTTAGTGACTCGAGTAGAAGCCGAGGTGGAAAATGCAGCAGACACTGGTAAATTTTGAAAATAAAAATATATACCCAAAACAATTATAATAATTGAGGAATCAGTAGGTTAAATGCTTTTCAATATTTATTGCTAAAGAAAAACTGTAAACTAGCAACAACAACTTTAAAACTTTAAATAAAGTGCAGAAAACCGTAGCTTTGCAGGTAATCAAGCTGTGGGTTATATAGTTGTGGGTTAAATAGTTCAGTGGAATACAGTTCAGTTCAGTTCAGCCGCCTACCTCTTCAGCTCAGCCGCCACTTGTGGACTGAGCTGAAGCACCGCCCCTTCAAGCAGACGACAGAAGACGGCTGGAGACTACGTGCATTTGATTAGGTGCGCGCCCACCGAATCAAATAACCTGCATGACCCGAGTATAAGCCGAGTTCGGGTTTTTCGGCACAAATTTTGTGCCAAAAAAACTCAGCTTATACTCGAGTATATACGGTATTCTTCAAAAGTCTTATAAAAGACATCATTGTCTTCTGTCATTTCATCCTATAGAACTGTGGTCCACAACTCTCAGGCCATGGAATGGTACTAGTCCATGGCCTGTTAAGAACTGGAAGAGCAAGTTAAGCTTCATTTGTATTTATAACTGCTCCCCATTGCTTACAACACTGCCTGAGCTCTGCCTCCTGTCAGAAAACCAGCAACATTTGAATTTCTTAGCAGCACAAACCCTACTGTAAAGTGCTGTTGTAAGGACCAAGTTAACTTCATTTTGTTAAAACTAACTTTATCTTGTCCCTCAGCCTTCATTTTGCAGCTGCATACCAAAGGCATTAGGCAACCTGCTTCCCCCCACCCACCCACCCACCCCATCGTCCTTGCCCCATAATCCATGCCCTTGCACAACGTCTGCTCTGAGCAATAGCAACACTCTTCCAGACAGCCAAGGACAAGTCCTGCTCAGTCCCCTAGACCCCTATCAACTTGCCCCAGCAGCTCACCTCACACCCCCTCCCTTTTTTTCCCTTCTTTACCCTTAAAAACCTCTCTCCTTTTTGAGATGGGGGCTTCTCTGCTCTCCTGCTGCGCCAGGACCAGGAGCCCAGGCTCGAGCTTGTAAATAAACAACCTCTTGCATTTGCATCGGACTTGGTCTCTGAGTAATTTATGTGGGGGATCCCGCAACTTGGCCACAACACTGTGAGCAGGGATCTAGGTTGTACGCTCCTTAAGAGAATCTAATGGCTGATGGTCTGACGTGGAGATGTTATGCACTTGAATTATCCCTAAATCATCCTCAGCATCCACCTCCAATTAGTGGAAAATTTGTCTTTCATGAAACTGGTCCCTGGTGCCACAAAGTTTGGGGACCACTGCTATAGAGAAGAGACAACTTTCATTTTTTTTCTTTGTAGGTAACTTGTTTTTTCTATTCTGTACTTGTACGATTTTTCTTTTTATTCTATTATGATATCATAGGAAGATATTTTAGTCTTTGTCCTGAATCGCTAGAGGGAAAGAAGAGTGTGTCTTTTGTATGATAATGAGATGATGCTGGGAGGATAGTAGATTAACTTCAAGGTCTGGTTAGGCTCCAGAAAGACCAAGTTTGGATGAGACACTTGAACTTTTAGCACCATCCCTCATCCTCCATGGAGAGGAGAGGCAATAGGGGATTGAGTTAATCACCAGTGGTCAACAATTTAATCATATCTACATACAGAATCCTCTATAAAAATCTCTAAATGGTCCAATCAGAGAGCGTCCAAGATGGGAGGGTAGAACAGCAAGAGAGGACCTGGAAGCTCTATGCCCCCTTACTCCATATCTTGTCTTATGCAAGCATTTCATTTGGTTTTTCAGAGTAGTGTGTAGACTTTGCAATAAGCTGGCAATAATGAAGCACTTTCCTGAGTTCTTGGAGTAGTTCTAGTAAATTATCAAACTTGGGGGTGGCTATGGGCCCTGAGGGAACAGATACATAAGGCAGAAGAACCTGAACCCCTGAGTGACTTCCTGGAGCAGAGCCACCCCACCAGCATGGATCAGTCAAACTCTACAGTGAAAGGGAAGTAAATTATCTGATTTAACCCACTGTGTTTTTTAGATCTTTTTGTGACAATTGCTTAGCCTATTCCCTACTAATACAAAGGGGAAACTTCTTATAAAGAAATATGGAAAGACATATACAATTAAAAGTAGAATCCAAGAAAATTTTCAAGTTCACTTCAGGTCAAACACTAACTTCCACCTCACTTAGAATTCATGGACTAGTAGAACTAAAGAGTGGCTTTCCTAGTCTGGTCCTAAAGAAAGTGAAGGTGCTTATTCAGGAGTGCAGGCTATTATAAAAAGACATAACTGATAACTATCTTCAGATACCAATTTATAAAAAAGACTTGAACTTAATATAGGATAAAAGTTATTGGGATATAAATTTTGATTTACTATCTTCCCCACTTTCCTCTGTCTTGGAAACACTAATTCAGAAATTGTGATACAGATTATAAAGAGAGTTTGATGGATGGGGTTTGGTATAGATAAATTAAGTATGAAATTTGTGCCTTTTCTTCTGGGGGTGGCAGAAAATTCATATTTGGGGAAAATCAATTCTTTAATAAAAATGCATTTCTCCAGGACTTTATGCAAAGCAAAGAAGAAACTGGGAATAGAGATGCTTAAGACAAAAAGAAATCTGCTCTGTATTTTCCTTGTGAGTATAATCTCCATAGAAATTATAATAGTATTGATTGATTTGCGGGGGACCCTGAACCCTGGAGGACAAAATTAAGGGGAAAATGAACCAAGCCCTGGATCATGACAGCAAAGCAGAAGAAAGGACAGAGATGGCCCAGGAGGAATCTCTTTGGAAGGGCATGGGTAATGAACTCTAGGAGAAAAGCCATCTGATGCTCTATTTTAGGTTTTCTTTTTCTAAATTATAGTCTTCTATGTGCTTATCCATGCATGTGTCATTTTATAAAATGCTACAGCTGTGCTTTAGGCAATTAAGGGTTAAGAGCCATCTGATCCTTGGAGCATAACTATAGTGGGAAGCAAAGAGCAACCAGACGAAGTGTTTACAGCAACGAGCCATGAGTGGAAAAGCCGGAAACAGTCATTTTGTGGAGAAAAGTCAGCCACGACCAGCTAAAAATAACATGTTCACCTTTCTTCTTAACATGTTCCAAATATTTTCACAGATTATTTCATTTGATTCTCACAATAACCATATAATTTAACTAATACTGTTATTCTTGTTTTATAGCTAGGGAAACTGAGGTATGAAGATGCTACATAAGTCAATCAAGATAGTGGCCGGATCAAGGTACAAATTCTGGCAACTTAGTCTTAGACCAGTAATCTTAACCAGTATAATATCCTGTCTTCCAGGACAGGTTTGTAGAAAAAGTACATATTTCATATAGATTTGAGAAATCAGGGGTGAAACTAGGCAGATACCATATGTAAGCCCAGGTCCTTCTCTCTCAGATAGGTAGAAAATTTGAAAGGAGAGAACAATTTCCCAAATGTCAAGGTGCCCTTTACTGTGACCTGTGCTTGGTAATAATTCCTATTTACAGATGAACATAGAGATATGAAAATGTATTTTATTTCTTTTTAATACAAAAATGTCCCGGGATATTGAACACTGACTTTTGGTTCAGCATTTTTCTAAAAACAGCTTTGTTTGTATGATAGAGTATTTGTAGTATTCAGATATAGGATTAACTAATTTGCTGACTACAGATATCTGACTTTAAAAATGCTACCAAGTGATATTAAATTTTCACTCAATCTAAACCTAAACCAGGCAATAAAAATCCCCTTTATTGCTTTCACAGGGCATTTTCATTCTGACTTAATCCAAGGATTATGGAATACATGCTGTAGGATCGAATGAGGTTGTAGAGCTCTTCCTTCTTCATGATATAGTCTGAGCATTTTCCTTCCCTGGATTGCTTATTCAAATGTCCATAATGGGCATCAAATTGTTCATTCAAACGAAACAGAAAACAAAACCCTTTTTATTATGTTCTACATGATTTAAACAGGAGAGAACATTCACCCACTCTTCCTTCCTGGGACATGTTCTTTTTCTACTGCTTTCCCCAAATATTTAGTCTCTACCCAAACTTTTTGTTCCTATAATGACCTATGATTTTGGAAACTAAATCAAGACGACAAGGCCAGCAAGACTTCAGCTTCTCATTGTTGTCATATCCCACTTTTGAGGAATGAGCAAAGTAAATCAATTGCTTGCATGGGGGAAAGGAAAAGAAACCAGAAGGAAAAAATTGTAACTATTTGAAAAAAGTTCTGTGCAAGATCCCATGTTCAGCATTGTCCATAACCTTAATGCACCCTTAACTTATTATATTGTTTAATGTTGTAAATGCTATTATTTAATCCTCATTTTAGAGTTAAGGAAACTGAAGCTTACTATGTTGTGTTACCTAGATGTTGTGATATAGCAGCCTCTGAAATGACTTCCTGATGCAATTGTCCCTGGGTGTCATGAGGGATTGTTTCCAAACAAATCCTTATGAATAACAAAATCCAAGGATGCTCAGGTCCCGTACGTAACATCCTTACTTATACCTTAAATCAACTCTAGATGGCTTATAATACCTAGCACAATGTAAATGCTATATAAATAGTTGTTATCCTGTATTGTTTGTTATTGTTTTGCAGTCCCCCCCCCAAAATATTTTCTATCTGAAGCTGGATGAATCTCTGGATGCAGAACGAGAGGATACAGAGAGAAGACTTTTCATACCCTTGGGTCATACCTTCCCCTTGAAAAGGAGCTTACCCCAATAACTTGATTTTAACAAACAGAATATGGCACAGATGGTAGCATGTCATTTCAAGGTGAAGCTTGTCTCCTTTCTTCCTTTCTTGCTGGCTCACTCTGATGGAAGCCAGGTGCTATGTTGTGAGCTATCTGAGGGAGAGGTCCACACCAGTGGTGTGGCTCTGATGTCAGTGTGAGGACCTGGGTGTGGCCTGCCAATGACCACATGAGTGAGCTTCAAACCTGTCTTAGTCTGTTCAGGTTGCTGAAACAACAGCGTCATAAACTGGCTAGCTAAAGAACAAATATTTATTTCTCACTGTTCTAGAAGTCCAAGATCAAGGTACCACTCTCTTTGGTGGTTGGTGAGTGTCTTTTCCTCAAACACTTTTTAGCTGCATCCTCACATGGTGAAAGGGGAAGACAAGCTGCCTTGGGCCTCTTTTACAAGAGCACTCTTCCCATTCTGGAGGGCTTGGCTCTCCTGGCCTAATCACCTCCGAAAAGTCTCCACCTCCTAATCCCAACACCTTGGGGATTAGGATTTTAACATATGAATTTTGGGGGAATGCAAACATTAAGACCATAGCAGAAGCAGTCCTTTCCCAATTGAACCCTGAAGTGACTGCAGTGCTGGCAGACATCTTAACTGCAGCCAAGTGAGAGGTCAAGTTCCCTGGAGGAACTAGCTAAGTGGTACCTGAATTCCTGCCCCCACAGAAACTGTGAGATAATGTTTTAATGTTTTATATAGTAATAAATAACTAATACAGCTGATAAATTAAAGCTTAGATGATCTGGCACTGGACATCATGTTTTACCCGCCATTTTCTCCTACTCCCTATGACTTGGGATTGCTCCTCTTAGCCTCTTTCCCAGAGGCCATCTGCAGCCAGGCCTACAGCCATCTGCAGCCAGGTGCCCTCTGCTTCCCAAGGGCACAGGTGGTGCCAACCTTCTAGCACACAGCGTACATGATAATCAATTTTTTCTTTCATACTAAAGAAAGAGTCCTGTTTTCTTGCTTGCACCACAAGGTTATTATTGATAATTCCTTTTGAACTATAACAAAGATATATCTGTTCTTGTTACCATTTTGGTTTATGTCCATTTCTCTACTTTCTCTTTTTTCACTGCTCCTATGCTCCTTTTTGTTCATCTCTACTCTTAGACTCCATTTTCTTCTTCATTCCCCTTCATATAAACTATTTTCTCTCTTCTGCTTTTACTTACAGAAGAAGGCACTATTTACTTTCTGAAAATTTTAACATTTGTCTGAAAATAAAACAGTGTTTTGGAAACTGTCAGAAAGAAAAACACAGGTTGGGGGTTCTTGGGGTGGGGCAAGAGAACACTTTTTAGTGTTTTTTTTATTTGTTTGTTTTTGTTCCCACCCACCTCCCATATCAAAACATCCCCTGTGGCAGTTAAAAGCTGTTGGCTATCCCAATTAAAGTGTTTTTGTAGAAACTGTCAGAAACAGTGCCAAAAGCACTTTTAAGTTATTACATGTGGGTTACATAAGCACCGGAGACTCGTTAAAACATTGAACATATGATATGAATTAAGTGACACAAGAGTGAGTCAAAGCTTTAGCTTTTCAATGTGACTAACATAATCATTTGAGATTTAGGCACTCTGCAAAAAAACATATCTTAAAAAAAAAACAGTTAAAGTGTACCTTTTGTACCTTTAGGAATATATACTCCTGGCTTTTAAAAATATGGCTACAAATATTTTGCATTTGGAGTAATTGTGCTTTTAAATATAGCTGTAGCAAGACCAGACACGTTATGAACTGGATATGGGAAACAAAGGTAATTATTTGTTTTAAAGGAATCTTGTCTTCCTCAAGAACTCCACCCACTAGGTTGCATGCAGGCAAAAAAGAAAACTGTTAAGCCACTCTCCTCAACACAAATGGGTGGTAAGATTAAACAACATCTTTTCATATTTCTCTCCCTTTTTTTAAAAATTGGAAACCAAAAGTTTTTTTTTTTTATATTACTATTAGTTTTATTCTGTTTCTTAATTGTTTAGGTCAATACAGAAATCTTTTTATTTTTTCTGATTAATATAAGAGTACGTACAATTAGTCCACCTTGCTTGCATTTGTGAGGCAGAGTCTAAATTGTAGCTCTGTCCCTCAAAGAGGAAGTGTGCCATACACCTGCACATTGTTCCCACTGGGAAGGAACCCATCAGCTCTCCCCTAACCTCCTGTTAGATTCAATTGAGTCAGTCAATTGAGTCAATTTAGTCAGTCATGTGAGCACATGGTTGTTAATCTACAAGTTTCAAATTAGTATTGGGTACATGTGATATCTATCTTGCCATTCTTGTGAGTCTTTACTTTGGAGAGTGTTTTCCAGATCCATCCAAGTTGTATCAGAGGATACAAAAAAGTACCCAATGTACTCACCCCTACTATGAAACTAGTTTAGGGCTTTCACATGAAAGCTGTGACCCAGTTGCGACCTGAGAATGGGGGGAAGAGAGAGAGAGAGGGAAGGGAGGGGAGGGAGGGGGGAGGGGGATAGAGGGTGGGGGACTGGTGGGATCACACCTGTGGTGCATCTTGCAAGGATATATGTGAAACTTAGTAAATGTAGAATGTAAATGTCTTGGCACAACAACTAAAAAAAC
>CAUYPK010021520.1:0-11476 GCA_963574355.1 Loris lydekkerianus | reverse complement strand
AGAGCAATGGAGACAATGGGCAACCTTGCCTGGTTCCTGATCTAAGTGGAAATGATTTCAATTTAACTCCATTCAATACGATATTGGCTGTGGGTTTGCTGTAGATGGCCTCTATTAGTTTCAGAAATGTCCCTTCTATACTCTCTTCACTTTTTGATTGTTTCCTTGTCTGTGATGAAGCTTTTTAGTTTTTATGTAATCCTGTTTGTCTATTTTTGCTTTTGTTGCCTGTGATTTTGGAGTCATAGCTGAAAAATAATTGCCCATACCAATATCGTTGAACTATTCTCTTTTGTTTTCTTCTAGTGGTTTTACAGTTTCAGGTCTTTCAACTGGAGTCTTTAATTTATTTGGAGCTGATTTTTATATATAGTATGAGATAAGGGTCCAAATTTGTTCCTCTGCATGTGGATATCCTGTTTTTCTAGCATCATTTTTGAAGAGATGGTCATTTCTCCCTTTTGTGTTCTTGGCACCTTTATTGAAAATCAATTGATCATAGGTGCATGGATTACTTCCTGGTCTCTCTCTTCTATTACATTGGTATTGTGTCTGTTCTTATGTTAGCATCATGTTGTTTTTTTTTTTGTTTGTTTACTATAACTTTATAGTATATTTTGAGAACAAGTAGTGTGATTCCTATAGCTTTTGTTTTTGTTTGTTTTTTTGCTCAAGGTTGCTTTGACTACTTGGGATCTTCTGTGATCCACATGAATTTTAGGATTATCTTTTCTATTATTGTGAAAAATGTAATTGGAATTTTGACAGAGATTGCAATGAATATGTAAATCACTGTGAGTAGTACAGACATTTGAACAATACTAATTTTTAAAATTTGTCAACATGTGATATCTTTCTGTTTATTTGTGTCTTCTTCAACTTCTTTCATTGGTGCTTTATAGTTTTTAGTGTATAGTTCATTCACCAGTTTGGTTAAATTCATTCTAATTTATTTTTGGTAGTTATTGTTTAATGGAGTTAAAATTTTTTTCAGACAGTTCACTCTTAGTATGTAGAAACACGACTGATCTTTGCACGTTGATTTTGTAACCTGCAACTTTATTGAATTTATTTATTAGTTCTAACTTTTTTTTTTTTTTGGTGGAATCTTTAGTGTTTTCTATAAACTATACAAGATCTTGTCATCTGCAAAGAGGGACAATTTAATTTCTACCTCTCCAATTTGGATGCCTTTAATTTCTTTCTTTTGTCTAATTTCTCTGGCTCGAACTTCCCATATTATATTGAGTAGGAGTGGTGAGAGTGGACATCCTTTTGTTTCTGATCTTGAAGGAAAGCTTTCAATTTTTTAACATTGAGTATAATGTTCGCTTTGAATTTGTCATAAAAGGCCCTTACTGTGTTGAGGTACACTTTTTCTATACCTATTAATGATATATTGAGAGTTTTTATTGTCAAAAGATTGTTGAATTTTGTTTTTTTCTGTATCTATTGACATTATAATATGATCTTTATCTTTCACTCTGTTAATGTGTTGTATCACGTTTATTGATTTGTATTTGTTGGATCATCTTTGTATCCTAGGAATATGTCCTACTTAGTCATGGTAAATGATCCTTTCAAGGTGTTGTTGAATTTAGTTTGCTAGTACTTTTTTGAGGGCTATGTATCTGTGTTCATCAGGGATACTGACCTATACTTTGCTATTCTTATAGTGTCCGTGTTTGGATTTGGTGTCAGAAATGGTGACCTCATAAAATGAGTTTGGAAAATGTATCCTTTTCAATTTTTACTATTGATTCAATCTCCTTGCTTTTTATTGATCTGCTTAGGTTTTCTATTTCTTCATGATTCCATCTCAACATATTGTGTGTGTCTATGAATTTTTTCATTTCTTCTAGGTTATCCAATTTGTTGGTGTGTAATTGAAATATGAATTATATTTGAATATATTATATGAATCTTTTGTGTTTCTTTTGTATTAGTTGTAGTGTTGTATCTTTCATTTTTGATTTTGTTTATTTGAGTCTAGATCTTCCCTGATATGTGTTAGAAAGTGTATTCTCTGATTTTAGTTTTTAAAATTGTATGTCATTTTGTTGTGTGCCTTTGTTTTTAGTTGAGACTTAGACTAGTCATGGTCACATATTCTCACTTCACCTGGAGGAGCAGGGCTTGGCATCCAACTTCTTGCATCTAGAGGAACAAAGCAAGGAAGAGCTCATGTCTGCTCTGTAATTATGGAAAATTTACATTTACTTATATTTTATATTATGCTCCTTAAAAATATCAGAAAGATTTTCTTTGATGACTGGGCTGACTCCAGTGTAAACCACTAGGATATTAAATCACAATGGTTACAATTACACCCCCTCTGACTGACAGACCCTTGAGTTCTCCTGGGTCTCCACTAAACCTTACTTCTAAAAATTCTCTCTTTTCTAAGGCATTTACCAACTTAGGAAACCCATCTGAACGTGGGGAAAAAGAGAAAAGTACAGCATTTCCTGCAGCGTCTAACTCTTTTATGTTAAACCACGATTTGCTGATTCTTTCTTGCTTCTTTCAGGGTCCTCTTTGTGCCTTTGATTTTTGACAGTTTGATTTTAATGTGTCTTGATATAGTCTTGTATCAAATCTAATTGGAGACTTTTGGTCTTCCTGATCCTTGGTATTTGTATCTTTTTTCAGATTTGGGAAGTTTTTTGCTTTTGTTTCTTTCAAGTAAGCTTCCTACCCCTTTCTCTCTCTCTTCTTCCGCTCTCATTTGTAACTTGAATATTTGTTCTTTTGGTGACTCCCATAAATTTCGTAAGCTTTCTTTATGCTTTTTCCTTTTTTCTTCTCTTACTGTATGTTTTTAAATAACCTGTCTTTGAATTCATAGATTCTCTCTTCTGGCTTGATCATTTATGCTGATGCATTTTTCATTTCATTCATTGTATTTCTTAGCTTCAGAATCTCTGTTTGGTTTTTAAAATGATTTCAATCTCTGTTAAATTTCTCATTTTGTTGTTTTTCTGATTTTGTTGAATTGTTTCTCTGTAACTTCTTAAAGTTTGCTTGGCTTACTTAAAATAATTATTTTGAATTCTTTGTCAGACACATTATAAATCCTCTTTTCTTTAAGGTTTGTTACTGGGGTTTCAAGTTGTTCCTTTGGTGGGATTATGTTTCCCTGATTGTTATTAATATTTGTGATCGTAGATTTGTACCTGTGCATTTGAGGAAGTAGATTTATTCCAGTCTTTTCAGGCTGTTTTTCTCACCAGTCAACCCATCTAGAGATTCTGGGCCAGGTCATTTTGTGTGGATCATTGGTAAGCTTGTTACTGGAGTCCTTGGGCAGACTGGTCTGGCACCTGGGTCTCTGGGGTTGGGACTAGAGCCTTATCCCATGAGCAAAGGCCTAAAGCCTATATCTATAGGGACCGGCCTGATGCCTGGGTACCCAGAGGATGATCTGGTGTTAAGAGTGGGCTTTGAGCCTGAGTCTGCAGGGGCTGGCCAGACCCTGAATTAGACCTGATACCTGGGTCCACTTGGACAAGCTTTTAGCCTAAGTACATCAGGGCTGGTCTGCTGGTGGGGTGGGCCTGGCCCCTGAGCCTGATGAAGCAGGCCTAGAACTTGGGTTCACTGAAGCCTGGGGCCATGGGTCTAGCTTGAACCATATAAATGGCATGATGATGGGACAGGTGTGGAGCTTGTGTCCTCAAGAACCAATACTGGGATCATGAGTACTTTCCTGGTGCCTGGAGCCCTCAAGGATGCCCAGAGCCTGGGTCTGTAGGTACTGGTTCAAGGTCTAGAGCTATAGGGGCTGATCTGGTGCTGGGGCATGCCTAAAGCCTGAGACTATGGGACTATTTCTGTGCTCGTGGTTTCCTAGATCCTGGGGCCGCTAGTAGCCTAGCCCTACGTCTAGTCTGGGGCCTGAGTCTGTGGGGACTGGCCTCATTCTGGGCCTTTCCTGAGCCTGGGGCCACAGAAGTTGTCATGGTTATGGTCATGGGGTAGACTTGGGGATTTACTCTTCTAGGCAGGCCTGAGGTCTGGGGCATAGTGCTGCATTTTACTGGGGCAAATTCAGTGTTAGGGCCTGAGCAAGATCTGACACTTGCTTTTCCCTTCCCCTATAAGAAGGGTGTCTTCCTCCCTGCTGTGCTTCCCAGGGTTCAGGCAGAGGTGGCATGGTCATGTAAAACTGTCCTTCTTACCCTCCTCAACTTGCCCATTCTTGTTTCTGTTCTATATCCAGATGCCATAATCTCTCACTTGAGTTCCTTTGCTCTTATGAAGTTATTTTCATGGTGGATAGTTGTTCAAAATTTATGCATGGGGGGAGTACATGCTGGAAAGTACTATTCTACCACTCTGTTCAGGTTTCTTCTCTTCCAGTCTGCATACACTCAAATGATTTGGGGGATCAGGCAGATAAAAAGTTGTTAAAAGCAGTATGTACAGTTTTGTTTACCATTCGGGGGAGTATTCTTATTTACCCATGAAATTGACAAAAAAAAAATTTTTTTTTTGAGCTCTACAGTTTGCCCCACCAACAGGCTCAGGGTAACAGCAGGTCTCTGGAAGCGACTTTTATCCATCACTTGCATCATTATAGACGGTGCCTTTGAGTTGAGTCAGCTGAGTCCCTGTCCTTTATTTTGGGAATTTTGGGCTTCACCTTTTTGTTGGTAGGTTTGATTCTATTCTCTCCTGGCTCTATTGGACACTTGTTCTTGGGAGGGTGTTGGCCAGCAAAGGATCCTTAGAGATCACTTAGGTAAACTCATGTTGTAGCGTGGGTTCCGCTGTGTTGCTGGCGCCGCATGCAATAAACAGCTGGTACACGGATTGAAAGTACAAGCTTGCAAGAGGTGAGGCACCCCAGAGGTGCAGGAGAGCCAGTGTTGAAGAGCCCGAGAGCTGCAGAGCCCGACCCCCACAGATTTTAATTTAAATAAGGAATACGACTTTCTAAGGTATTTTGCGGCTATTTTCTAAAAACATCTTCATGTGATACTGTCATGGGAGGGAAATGTAAACTCTGATTTTCTAGTTATTAATTTTGACATGCATATGACAGATGTTTTATCCCAACATGGTCACCAACTCCAGGAATTGTCTTAGGCAGCTTCTTCTCCTGGGGACCCTGAAAGATTAGGTGCACTCACATATTATTCTTTTGTCTTCTATAGGGGCTTTTTGAGTCTATAAAGGGAACTACTATTGTGCTCAAGGTTTTAAAAACACCTTTCCTAAAAACCCATGGAATAGTGTAAGCTATGGTACATACCCAGAGTGTGCTTAGGAATATTACAAGAAAATAACTTGAACATTTGAAAAAAATGCTAAAATATCATAGAAAAGAAAGCATACTATCCTATACTTGTGGTCCCCAACCTCCATGCCATGGTCCTGTATCAGGCCATTACCTGTTAGGAACTGGGCCACATAGCAGAAGGTAAGTGGCAATCAAAGCTTCATCTATATTTACAGCTGCTCCTGTTCTCTGGCATCACCTCCTGAGCTGCACCTCCTCTTAGATAAATGGCAGCATTGGACTCTCATAAGAACGCAAACCCCACAGCAAACTGCACACACAAGGAATCTTGATTGCATGGTCCTCATGAGAATATAATGCCTGATGATGTGAGGTAGAGATGTAATGTGCTTGAGTCATTCCCAACTACATCATCCTCCACTCCCTGGTGCATGGAAAAATTGTTTTCCACAAAATCTGTTCCTGGTGCCAAAAAGGTTGGGAACTGCTGTTCTACACTTCTTGAATAATGAAAATAAAAACAAAAAGTATTCCTCCTCCATTCTTCTGATCCTCTATTAGGAATAGTCATGGTTAAGTATGCTATATATCCCTTTTAATCCTTTCCTATGTTGCTACATTTTCTATGTTGTTTAAATCTCTGTGTTTGCTTTTCTCTGCATATGTAGCATAAACACACTAAAATTTTCTCTACTTTCTTTTTTTTTAGAAATAAAAAATGACTATATAGTATTCCATTCTACAGATGAATCACTATTTTTCATCTTTTTTCTTGATGCTTATTTTTGCAATATCCAGTTTTTCATGGCTGAATGCTGCTGCAATTGACATCAAAATGCACCTATCTTTGTACTCTACTTTAAAAATTGGGAATGCTGTGTATAAGAAAAAAAAACAAACACCATGGCATAATACCTACCATTTAAATCCTGTATAACACTTTAGTCTAATCCAATATTATGTTGTAGATCCCCCCTTGTGGTTTTTAAATGTTTTTTTAATTTTTGAATTTTAAACAAAATTTCTGATTAATGTGAGGGTACAAATAACTAGGTTACAATATTTGCATTGTTAGGCAGAGTCCCTCTTGTAGTTGTGTCTGACACCCAATAGGTTGTGCCATATATCTTTACATTATGCTCATTAAGTGGGAGGACACCAATCCCCTTCCCTCCCTCCCCCCAAATTGAGTTGAATTGAGTTTTTCCTCTTGTGTGGGCGTGTATTAGATCATCTGCTGGCTTCTTATTAGTATTGAGTTCACTGGATACTTGCTTTTCCATTCTCTCCCTTTGTGGTTTTGGGTAGGGGTTAAAGAATGACCAGTGTTTCCAGCACTGGAGGTGCCCCTGGTCTAGGCTTCTATGAAACATATGTTTTAAAACCTCCTATCAATTTGGAGTGTGGTCGTGGTGAGGGGATCATCCTCAATGCCCCAAATTTACATTCTCCTACACCTCTTATGAGTTTCTCTCTGAGGAGAGAGAATCATGTCAAGAGAGGATAGCTATTTCATTAGTGGCCCTCAACCTGGTTTTTTTCATACTTACCTTTTAAAAATGTTTACTTTCTTTATAGAAAACATGCCATTTTTTCCTTTCCTTTCCATGCTTTCCTTTTTTTTTTTTTTTTTCCTACTTCCTCTGTTCTTTTCTCCATTCCTTTCTCCCTCCATCCTTTCTTTCTTCTTTCTACCACCTTTAGAGCACAACTTAATTTATCAGGTAAACCACTCATTTGGAGTGCTTGCATTGGAATTACATTTTGCTAAGGAAATTCTGAGTTCAAAATCAAAATAAGCAGGCGATCAACATGCTATTTCTCTGATATCTCCTGGTGGAGTCCCAAGAGTGAGCTGCAGAGCAAGCACATTCTAAGATTTCCATCTTGCCAGACACAGATGACTTCCTGGTGGTGGGGAGCTGTGGCCATCCTGGAAATTTTCACCTTATTGATGTGGTTTCAAGGTAGCTCATCTTTTGTGGTGGATCATGTCTAGAATTTAGAGAGGAAGTAGTTTGATCAAGACCAAAGTTAAGAAAACTGGTTGCCTTCATAACTGCTGATTAAATATGACTAGAAGGATGATAGGTTATACAAAGAAAGGAAGAGTCCTGAGATAAAGACAAGAAAAGTTAAGGTTGTATTAATACCATAAATTCTACATTTAGAGCTAGATTCAGTGATACTTGACTATAATCCCAGCTACATGGGAGGCTCAGAGGGGAAGATCACTTGAGGCCTGCAGTTCAAGACCAGCCTGGGCAGCATGGTGAGATTCTATCTCTACAAAATGATTCAAAAATTTTTTTGAAAGGAATCTAAATTTTAGCAGGCATTTGTATAGACATGGTTTAAACTGATTATATCAGACTACATCATAGTAGTATTTTATTTCAGAGAATAATACTACATCATAGTAGTATTTGTGGGCAAAATCAATTTATGAAATTAATAAAATTAGTTTATTTCTGACTATCTATTCAACAAAAATGTTCCTAAGGTGTCACTGACATAAGCATATACACTTATATTAGAGCAAAACATCAATTTTTTCTCATGGAAACTGTTCAGATCACGTATGGTTGACCTGGTCCGATTACCTTAATTATAAGATAACAAGATTTGGCTATGCTCTTTAGTAAAAGGTGATCCATTAGGACTCACTACTTAGAAATCAACTTGTGGCTGAGGCATTTTTCATTGTGACAGCTGGACAACCTCAGAATGGTCATCCTCATAGTCTCTGATCTTTTAAGTAGAAATAGTCACAGCAAAGCTGGTTGCCATGTTTGCTTCTCAGAATCTAAGGTATAGTAAATTACACTAAAGCAATAATCTGTTCCTGATTCTGTCTGCGACTTTCCTTTATTATTCTCTGAAAGGATGCCTCATGTGTGCAAAACCATATGGTCCATCTCTTCTCAAGTTACGATGTCTCATCCGGGAGTGATTGGAGCCTCTGTCCCTAAACATTTCTTTTATGACTCCAAGATTAAAAGAACATATTTTATATTACTTTTATTATATCTTTGGGGGGAGGCACAAAAACAATAACTCTTAGCAGGGAAGGGAATTATATGACATCTGACCTAGAAATAGATGCTAATGTCAAGTGATTGGGAAGATCACAATCTGGGTATTTTTTTTAAATTAAATCACAGCTATGTATAATAATGCAATCATGAGGTACAATGTGATAATTTTATACACAATTTGAAATATTTTCATCAAACTGGTTAACATAGCCTTCATGGCATTTTCTTAGATATTGTGTTCAGACTTTTATATTCTTCATTTAGTAAATTTCACCTTTACCCTTCTAAGATGCACTGTAGGTGTGGACCCACTAATTACCCTCCATGAAGGAGGTTTTTTTTTTATTAATTAATTATTTTTTTTTATTATTAAATCATAGCTGTGTACATTAATGTGATCATGGGGCACCATACACTGGTTTTATAGACCGTTTGACACATTTTCATCACAATGGTTAACATAGCCTTCCTAGCATTTTCTTACTTATTGTGTTAAGACATTTATATTCTACATTTACTAAGTTTCACATGTACCCTTGTAAGATGCACTGCAGGTATAATCCCACCAATCACTCTCCCTCCGCCCATCCTCCTTCCTCCCTCCTTCCCTCTCCCCCTTCTCCCTATTCTTAGGTTATAACTGGGTTATAGCTTTCATGTGAAAGCCATAAATTAGTTTCATAGTAGGGCTGAGTACATTGGATACTTTTTCTTCCATTCTTGAGATACTTTACTAAGAAGAATATGTTCAAGTTTCATCCATGTAATCATGAAAGAGGAAAAGTCTCCATCTTTCTTTAAGGCTGCATAATATTCCATGGTGTACATATACCACAATTTATTAATCCATTCGTGGATCGATGGGCACTTGGGCTTCTTCCATGACTTAGCAGTTATGAATTGGGCTGCAATAAACATTCTGGTACAAATATCTTTGTTATGATGTGATTTTTGGTCTTCTGGGTATATGCCTAGTAGAGGAATTATAGGATTGAATGGCAGATCTATTTTTAGATCTCTAAGTAATCTCCAAACATCTTTCCAAAAGGAATGTATTAATTTGCATTCTCACCAGCAGTGTAGAAGCGTTCCCTTTTCTCCACATCCACGCCAACATCTCTGGTCTTGGGATTTTGTGATATGGGCTAATCTTACTGGAGTTAGATGATATCTCAAAGTAGTTTTGATATGCATTTCTCTAATGATTAAAATGATGAGCATATTTTCATATGTCTGTAGGCCATGCACCTATCTTCTTCAGACAAGTTTCTCTTCTCTGATGAAGCATTTCTCTGATGATTAAGGATGATGAGCTTTTTTTCATGTGTTTGTAGATCGTGCGTCTGTCTTCTTTAGAGAAGTTTCTCTTCAAGTCCCTTGCCCAGCCTGCGAGGGGATCACTTGTTCTTTTCTTGCTTTTAAGTTTGAGTTTTCTGTGGATTCTGGTTATTAAACCTTTGCTGGAGACATAACCTGCAAATATCTTCTCCCATTCTGAGGGCTGTTTGCTTGCTTTACTCACTGTGTTCTTGGCTGTGCAGAAGCTTTTTAGTTTGATCAGGTTCCAGTAGTGTATTTTTGAAGCTGCTTCAATTGCCCGAGGGGTCCTCCTCATAAAATACTCGCCCAGACCGATTTCTTCAAGGGTTTTCCCTGCCCTCTCTTCTAGTATTTTTATAGTTTCATGTTTTAAGTTTAAATTTTTAATCCAGTGAGAGTCTATTTTAGTTAATGGTGAAAGGTGTGGTCCGGTTTCAGTCTTCTACAAGTTGCCAGCCAGTTCACCCAGCACCATTTGTTAAATAGGGAATCTTTTCCCCACTTAATGTTTTTCATTGCCTTGTCAAGGATCAAATAACTGTAACTAGCTAGATTCAACTCTTGGTTCTCTATTCTGTTCCAGACATCTACCTCTCTGTTTTTGTGCCAGTACCTTGCTGTTTTGATCACTATTGATTTATGGTATAGTCTGGGGTCTGGTAGCGTGCTTCCTCCTGCTTTGTTTTTATTGCTGAGTAATGTCTTGGCTATTCGAGGTTTTTTCTGATTCCATATAAAATGAAGTATTATTTTTTCAAGATCTTTAAAGTATGACAGTGGAACTTTAATAGGGATTGCATTAAAATTGTATATTTCTTTGGATATTACGGACATTTTAACAATGTTGATTCTTCCCAGCCATGAGCATGGTATGTTTTTCTATTTGTTAACATTTTCAGCTATTACTTTTCTTAGAGTTTCATAGTTCTCTTTATAGAGATCTTTCACATCCTTTGTTAGATAAACTCCCAAATATTTCATCTTCTTTGGCACTACTGGGAACGGAATAGAGTCCTTAACTGTTTTTTCATCTTGACTATTGTTGGTATATAAAGGCTACCAATTTATGAATGTTGATTTTGTAACCTGAGAGGCTGCTGTATTCCTTTATCACTTCTAAGAGTTTTGTAGTAGAATCGCTGGTGTTTTCCAGATATACAATCATATCATCTGCGAAGAACGAAAGTTTGATCTCTTCTAACCCTATGTGGATACCCTTGATCACCTAATTGCGGTGGCTAAAACTTCCATTACAATGTTAAAGAGCAGTGGAGACAATGGACAGCCTTGTCTGGTTCCTGATCTGAGTGGAAATGATTTCAATTTAACTCCATTCAATATGATATTGGCTGTGGGTTTGCTGTAGATGACCTCTATCAGTTTAAGAAATGTCCCTTCTATACCAATTTTCTTAAGTGTTCTGATCAAGAAGGGATGCTGGATATTATCAAAAGCTTTTTCTGCCTTAATTAAGAGAATCATATGGTCTTTGTTTTCTAATTTGTTATGTCCTGAATTATACTTATAGATTTACAGATATTGAACAAGCCTTCAACCAGCCTTAAAACCGACTTGGTCATGATGTATAATTTGTTTGACATGTTGCTGAATTCTGTTTGTTAGGATCTTGTTGAATATTTTTGCATCTATATTCATTAGTGATATTGGTCTATAATTTTCTTTTTTTGTTGGGTCTTTTCCTGGTTTGGGGATTAGGAAAAGATTTTTGCTGGTTTGCTTCATAGAACGTGTTGGGTAGTCTTCCTTCTTTTTCCACACTTTTCTACATTAGGTTGACTAATATAGGTACTAGTTCCTCTTTAAAGGTTTGGTAGAATTCTGATGTGAAATCATCTGGTACCAGGCTTTTCCT
>CAUYPK010021516.1:0-20422 GCA_963574355.1 Loris lydekkerianus | reverse complement strand
AGCCCCGGCATATGTGGCCAGTGCCCTAACCACTGAGCTATGGGCACCGAGCTGAGAGTCACATTTTTTGAAGACCACCTTCATTTCTTTAAATCCATTACCAATATTGAGATCCTTAGAGTCTATTTCATCAGGAATTATTATCGTTATTATTACTATTATTTTGTTTTTTACCTCAGCAGGAGTTTTACCCTTTTAGAATTTTTTTAAGTGTTTTTTTTTTTTTTTAAATTAAATCATAGCTGTGTACATTAATGTGATCATGGGGCACCATACACTGGTTTTATAGACCATTTGACGTATTTTCATCACTCTGGCTAACATAGCCTTCCTGGCATTTTCTTAGTTATTGTGTTAAGACATTTATAGTCTACATTTACTAAGTTTCACATGTGGGATTACACTTATGGTGCACTTTTTAGAATTTTTGTATAAAGACCTTATTTACTGAAGGCTTTGGAGAGTCTTAAATTTTAAGTCAATCTAATTAGTAGCCCTGCAGAGTAATTAGCCTTCATTCTGGTTTGATACTGAAGAATACAAATCCGCGTGTGGGTGGGGAAACCTTCAGGCTCTGCAGGGGAACTGTCTCTGAATGTTGCTGTGATAGTCATTTTTGCAGTTGGCCTTTTTCCTAGTACAAAGACTTTTTCCTTCATTTATTATTGTCTAAAGGTGTATCGTTGATAAGGTGAGTGTGCCATATTTTATATCATTGGTTTTTTTTAATGGATTGCACTAAAAATAGTGGGGAAAACTCAAAGTGCGGAGTTGCAGGGATGATTTGTTTCTGGCAAAACTTAATTCATTTTTATTAATAATAACAAAAAATAGGGTATTTTAGCAAATACTAATGCTTTATCACGAAAGAGGAAAAAGAATAACAAACAATATCATGAAACTCATAGAATATTCTCATTTGAACAGGAGTGGTCTGAGCAGAAGTTACCTACTTCATGTTGCCCCTGGCAACTGAGAATCTTGCGTTAGATGGGAAATTTAGTGGGTCATCTTGCTTCCTGATGCTCTCTGGATAACTTCAGTTTAAGATCCTTTTCTAGTTCTGCTAGAATTCCTTCTATTTGTCTAAAATTTGGGGAATGCTTAGATGAGTGTAGTTTCTGAATATCGGCAAAGCCTTGCATAATTCAAGAGTAACTATTTCAGTTAAATGTGTTACCGTATGACTAGATAGAAAAGTTGCAATGTCTCAGGCAGGAAATACAAACTATTTATTTGTTTGCTTATTTTTATCTGTTTGAATGCTATGACTTATTTAACAGGAAAATGATACAAACCATCCAGTGTAGAGGATTAAAAAATCATACTTACTATATCAGCCATCAATTTCATAATTCATCTGAGGAATTGATGAGAACAAAACATTCTCTTGGCAAGCCTGGAAATCTCTTGTGACTTGGAAGGCAAGCCACCCAGTGACTCAGTAATCCCGGAGGAGCAAAGTTCAGTCCTGCAGTAGTAAGGCTGATGTTAAACATTAAGCATTTTATGGCAGTTCCTTGAAGGATTAGTGGAGAAAAATTGTATGTAGTCTTTTTGGAAATCATTTCCTTAAGTACATACTCTCTTGGCACCTATGAGATCATTTCCCTGAGCACAGAGCCCCTGCATGTCAAAATGCACGTACTATCACTGGTATATATTTGTAAGTCACAGAAAGAGGTATTTGTAGAAAATCTCTTTGAAGATGCTGAAAGCATCCTTAAGGGTGGGTTCTGTTCCATGCTCACTTTTATTGTCTTTCTATAATTACATTAGTTACAGAGGATGTATGAATTGCCCACTATATTTTATTTAAAATAGTTTTCCCACCAATTTTTATTCAATGTTACAATCAGCGTGCCCCTACCATGGTGTTTCCCC
Organism: Loris lydekkerianus; assembly: GCA_963574355.1. Taxonomy (NCBI): domain Eukaryota; kingdom Metazoa; phylum Chordata; class Mammalia; order Primates; family Lorisidae; genus Loris; species Loris lydekkerianus. The sequence goes on along the minus strand of CAUYPK010021516.1, from coordinate 18,538 downwards.
TCATGGAAGATTTTGGCAAGTGAATATTTGAAAGTTTTTAGTTTGGTTGTTTTTTGTTCATTTGTTTGTTTGTTTGTTTTTTCTGGTGATATCCAGTAGCCATCTGGCTATTGCCAAGTCTAATTTTCATGGATCTTATGATTCTATCACTCCAGTGTTTCTTCAAAATTTGAGAAGCCACACGTTTTATGTCCATAATTCTTCATAGAACTATTCTTTCTTGCTTTCATTTTTTCTTCTTTCTTTCTTTTTCCCTTCTTAGTTATTATTACTCTATACAAAGCCCATATGTTGTGGTAAACTGCTATAATATTGCTATGATATTTCTATAGTATTTATAATGTATTTTTTTAAATCTATTTTCATGGTATCCATTATGCAGTAAGCTATATTGGGTATATTTCCATTATTGAGAGCTTCAACCCAACAACAGCAATTATTTTAAAAGGCATCAAATACTTCATATTTGCTGTTCATTTTAAAATAGTTTCTGAGTAGGTCAAGAGATCTCTTTGCTTTTCTGGCTTCTCAAAAAATGCATTATTCTATAAACGTATTGCTCATATTTACTTTTTTTATTTTAATAATTTGACATGCACCAGAAAGGAACACATGTTTGCCTCTTGGACTCATTTGACTTCTGGTTTTAAAAAAAATGAAACCTAAAAGAGACTAGATACAGCTTGAAATCCTTTATCCCTTTTAAGAGTAAACACAAAAAAGTTCATGATCATGCCCAGGACAGGCGTGAATTACAAAACACAGGATTCTATCACACTATATTGGCTAAATGTCATAAAGTTCTTTGAAGAGGGTTGCCCAAGAGCATGGTGTCATTATGAAATGAATACTATAACAATAATTCATAATACGTTGACCAACTAGTAAAAGAAAACGTTGGTGCTTTCGTTTAGCAATAGATATTCACTCTTCCTAGAAGCATGAGATTTAATCATCCTTGTAGAAGATCGTAAGATGGTTCAACTAATTTATTTGAGGCCTGTAATTGTTCTGAGGCCAAGTCTCAGCCTTGGCCTGCCATTGAACATAGCTTAAATATTTGTACATACAAAGAGATTTATGATTGTATAGTTTCCTGCAGCTGTTGCAACAAATTACCACAAACATAGAGGCTTAAAAGGAATTTCTTCTGTTACATTTCTGAAGGCTAGACGTCTAAAATCAAAGGATTAGTCCAGTGGTGAGTTTTAGAGGCTTTGATAGACAATTCTGTACCTTTTGCCAAACTGTTGGTAATTGCTGGGAGTCCTTGGCACGCTTTGGTTTGTAGCTACATTGTTCCAGTCTCCTCCTCCATCTTTTTTTTTTTTTTTTTAATATCAGATTCCTTTTTTCTTTATTAATTTTAAATCATAGCTGTGTACATTAATGCGATCATGGGGCACCATACATTGGTTTTATAAACATAATATCAGATTCTTATGAGGGTACATACCCTCATATGAATTAGGTTGCATTGTTTGCATTTGCAAGATAAAGTCCAAGTTGTAGTTGTTTCTTTAACCCAAGAAGTATGCCACACGCCCACACATTTCCATTGTGTAGCAACCCACCAACTCCTCCACCTTCCCCCCTTCTTGAATTTAATTGAGTTTTTCTCTCCTGTGAGCACCCTGTTGTTAATCTACAAGTTTCAAATTAGTATTGAGCACATGTGATGCTTGTTTTTCCCTTCTTGTGATACTTTATATAAGTGAGTGTTCTCCAAATCCATCTAAGTTGTCACAAAGGTACAAAATCTCCATCTCTCATGGCTGAAGAGTATTCCATGGTATACATATACCATAGTTTATTAATCCATTCATGTGCTGAAGGGCACTTGGGTTGTTTCCATATCTTTGCAATTGTAAATTGGGCTTCTATGAACCTTCAAGTTCATAGGTTCTTATGGTAAAATGACTTATCTTTTTGGTAAATACCTAGCAATGAGATTGCAGGATCAAATCGAAGGTCTACTTTTAGTTGTTTGATGAGTCTCCATATTTCTTTCCATAAAGGCTGTACTAGTTTTCAGTTTCAATTATATCAGTCCTGGGAAAGAATTTATGAAGGAGACCTCAAAGGCAGTAGCAACAACAGAAATAAATAAAAGGGACCTGATCAAGTTAAAAAGTTTCTGCACAGGTAAGGACACAATCAACAAAGCAAAGAGACAACCTTTCAGAATGGGAGAAGATATTTGCATGCTGTGAATACATCAAAGTCTATTAACCAGAATCTACAAAGAACTCAAGCAAATCAAGAAAAAAAAAAAAGAGTAAACAACCTCATTAAAATCTGGGTAAGAGGCATGAACAGAATCTCTTCTTACAAGGACAGACAAGTGGCCAAACTCATGAAAAGATGCCCATTGTCTCTAATTACTAGAGAAGTGCAAATCAAAACCACTTTGAGCTATGACCTAACCCTAGTGAGAATGACCCACATTCCAAGATCCCAAAGACACAGATGCTGACTTGGGTATGAAGAGAAGGGAACTCTCTTTTTTCATCTTCACATGGTGTTCCCTTCTCTGCATCTCTGTCCTCTCTTCAAGAGCTTCTAAAGAGTCAGTCAGTAGATGTAGGGCCCACCCAAATCCAGTGTAAATGACCGCACCTTGACTAATTACATCTGCAGTGACTTTATTTTAGCCTCACACTATTCAACCTGTTACAATCATCCAGCAACAGTCAATGGCCCCGTTACAATTGAGCTACTTATGTTTGCAAATTCTTTTATCCATGGAGACACTGTGACTATAGCTGGTTCTTTGGCAATTTCTTGATGCATAAATAGTGATAGTATTCAGAAGTCTGAATCAGTTATACTCTGGATATGTGTGGGAAAAATTTATGAAAACTTCTAAAATAATCTCTCTGCAATGCGTTTTATCTGAAAGTGACATTTGTCTCTATCTAGTAGAAATTACATCACAGTGGAGAAAAAAGTATTCTTCTGATAAAGATTCTAAAACAGAAGTTACAGATTGACATTTGGGAATGAATTTAGCAATTTTTAGAAATTGCTATTACTTGAGTGGCTCCAGTAAACAAAGCAAATAAAGTCCATTTGAATTCAAGCTTTTTACAACTGACAATTTACCATCAAACTAAACTTTTTTAGGTTTTTTTTTTTTTTTTTTTTCCCCACAATCTGCTACACAGTCATTTTTATTTTAGGACACAATTTCTGTCTCTTATTCTTATCTCCCTTTCTTTCCATGCCTTAATTACAACTCAGTTGGCCTTCCTTTTTGTTTTCCAAGCATCTTTAACATTTTTTCTCTGATGAGTCTCATGTTCTACAGTAGTAGTGGGTTAAAATGATACTATGTGATATTGTGACAATTAATAAAGCTGCAATGTTGTCTGTTTATATGTTTTATAATTAGAAGTAAAGAAAGAACAAGGCATAAAAAAGTACTATTATCTTCCTAACAATGTCATCTTTGGTAGATTTGGAGATGTTTAAGCTTGTTCTTAAGCTTTTTACCCAACATTGGACTTCGATTATTCTCTCGGTTCCTCTGTTAGCAATATTTACAGGCATCACTACAAATTCAAGTGTTTGAGTTTTTTGTTCCTAAAGTCTTAGGTTGTAGTGATTTCTGGTTTGTTTAATTTTTACGGCTCTCAGGAAACACCTACCACATACTGAATATTTTCTAATATGTAATTTTATATCTCAACTTTTACACTATTCCTTCTTTCAGTTTTGAGCCCCTTTATAAAAAGAGGGGATATTTGTTCTCACTTGTTTTGGTTGTCAGTTTGATATTTCCTTAACTCTGTCATTGAAATGTCATCCGTTCCTTTTAGTTCCATATTTTTCATAAAATTCTTACTATTTTCATCAGCCACTAACACTTGTCTAATTGTTAAAGGTTTTCAGGATATATTTATTTTGTAATTTCAAAGGAATTTCAGGGGAAGAGATAAAAAATTGTATGTGCAATCAGCAGGCTGAATAAGATGCAGTCTCCCCCTTTTAAGTTAAAAACATGAAAAATAACAAAGTCCTATTCCAGGTAGAAGTAGGATTTATTCAATTATGTTTATTTCTCTCACCTTGAGCTTCATTTATTACCTGACACATGTCAGAAAGTAATAGGATGGCTTGAATTTGTCCAGTCCTCAACAGCTATGTAGTTGTGTTACCCATTCATTTGTGATACCTCATCGGAGATTAAATGACAATGCAAAGTAGAGTCTTTTATGGGGTCAATAGTCCACTATCTAAATGAAAGTTACTAAGGGCCCACTCTGTCAGCGCTGTGTGACTCACTCTCTCTTCTTTCCACTGACCAGTACATCCATTCTTGCCCTGGTAGCATACTGCCACTTGTTATTGATTTTCTAAACAGCCACTTTCCTTCTTTCTCCAGCCATGTAATAAATGACTTTTTGCTCAGTAGATAATTATTTACATTCTTATGTATTGTCCTGGTTCAAATGATTTATTTCAACCTTTTTGCATGAAAGTCTTCCAAAGCCTGACTTGTAGATTTTAAACTTTACAGATGTAGGGAAACATGTGATTGGGGTGTTTATTCTTGCTTTCTTCTTTCATTTTATTTTTTGGTGTTTGGGGTTGATATAACTTCATTGATTTTAATTATGTATGTTATTTTCTCCCTACTCCATCTGGCAGAACTGAACTGTAAAATTGAAAGCAGAAGGTTGCAAATCTCAGTTAGTTCATGAAACTTAATCGTCAATGTTATCTTTGTGACCAACCATTGTTATATGTGTTTTGTTATGGAGCCTCAAGAAGGCTTCAGAAAATTTTGGCACAGCCCTTAGTCACAGTCAATCAATTATTCCACTTTGCAGGTGCTTGGTTTTCTAGTATACAGCAATTGCACAGCGGGTTTGGAAGATGGGCAAACATGCCCATGAATATTTGCAAGTTTATTTTTGTTTTACTGTCACAGACACATCTGTTAGATGGGAGTTTTATAATATGTCTATCAAAGATTGTTAAGATACATTTTGAGGGCGGCACCTGTAGCTCAGTGAGTAGGGCGCCAGCCCCATAAACCATGGGTGGTGGGTTTGAACCCGGCCCCGGCCAAACTGCAACAAAACAAACAAAAAAAAAAGAGATACATTTTGAACTGTGTCTTTAAAAAATATTTTGTCACATTTATCTTATAAAGAAATCATTACCAGGTATAAGTATCCCCTATGTTTTATACTGTGGACTAATTCTAATAATATTCTATCAAGTTAATTACCTGAAACACAAAAGGTTATATTTTCAATGTATAATAAAATTGATTTTATGTTTGCTTTGCTCAGGAGGCCTTCTCTTATTTGAAAATACTACTTTAAGTACCATCAGGAATAACTAAACTTTGAAAGAAAGTAGGTAAACTATATGGTTCACAGAAGGACATCCCTAGATGAATGTAGCTCAGGCAAATTATGTCAAACTGTATACTACCTCTGTATTTTCATGCTAATATTAGATAATTGACTCATAATTTTGGTAAAATCAATAGACTAATATTCCTTTCACCTCTTTGTATAGAGTAGAAATCAGTGGATCTATTATAGCAGTGCATGGAAGGCTTTCTTTGTACATGATTCACAGAGAAAGTGGTTTTCTATGGAGAAATTTGTTGGTGAATGAATGGTGGCTTCCACCATTCACAAAGGAATGCATTCCTTCCACATTTTTGTTCATAACAATTGAAAGTGCACAGGCTTGATCTTCCTTTCATTGATAACACAAGGAACAGGTGGCTCTTTCTTGCCTCCAACTAGTTGCTTTGAGTCCCTCCACAGAAATCCTGGGTCTTAAGGGAAAGACTATTCTGTCCTTGGGATTTTTCTGAGTTGAAAGATCCTAGAAATTTTGCATTTTATTACAGTACCCAGAGGCTAAAATCAAACTTGTTTGATATGTAAAAGCAATTTCACAGACAGGCAGAATAGCATGGCCGTTCAAATCATGTATCTGAAGCTAAACAACTACGGTATTGGAGTCCATTTCTGCCACTTCTGACCTTGCAGTCTTGGGAACATTGCTTAATATGTCCTTGCTTCATTTCCCTTATCTGAAACAAAAGTAGCAGCACTCACTGTCCCACAGCACTGCTAAGGAAATTGAATGGCCACTGGACACTAGACCACTTTATTCTAGAACAAAGCTTAGAATAAAGACTATGTGTTTATAATATAATTATTGTTAGACCAACTCAGGGTATTACTTTTCAATTTGCCTGTCATACTCAACCTCGGCTTTAATTTTAATTTACGCTTTTACAGCATTCTGAGAGTCATTCTTACAAGATCCTGGATGACTATCTGGCCCATATGGAGTCCAGTGAACCAAATTGCTCCCCCCGAAGTTTAGAATTGATACCTGGAAATTTTAGTCAGTCACTGTTGGATACATGAAAAGAGAATTTATGGAAAGTTGGAATTGGAGCATCCATGTCTAAGAAATGGAGAAGTCAGTGGAGGAAAAGCTAAGTTGCAAAGTGCGAGAATGGAGAATGAATGTAGGGGGAGGGAAGACCAGGGAGACAGAGGCTCGAGTGGCTGATTTCTTTTCAGGTCCAGGCTAATCAGTGGCTCAAGTGAAGTTTCTACCCATGTTCCCTACAATTGTCCTATAATCTTATAGTCTTTTTTCTTGGGGATGGGGGTTGACTTTACTCAGCTGAAGTCCATTCTATGGCTTATAAGCAATTGCTCTGGGTGATACTTTTCCAGATAAAATATTTATGCAAAAATGAGTAACAATCCAAGTCTAAGGCATTCTTCATTTCTTTTCATTCCAATTTCAGCTCAAACAAGTTTATATTAGTGATTACTTGGTACATTTTTTTCATCATATACTTACCATGCTTATTGCCATGTTACACAATGCTTATTTTTACTACATAGAATACACATATTTGTTAATGAGTTAAGTGAGGTTAAACCACTCTAAAAGTGTCTGAGATGCAATTGCTCACTTCTCAGTATATGCAGCTCTGAAAAGAACATTTGGTGGAAAAATACTTATTAAACACTCACCATTATAATTCAGGGGGAAAGTCCTATATACTATGTTTACATTGTCTTATTTTATTTTCACAGAAGTCCTGTCAGTGAAATATGAAGCCCAGAGAGGTCAAATAAGTGGCCCAAAGACATTTAGCTAAAATGTGTAAGGCAAGGGCTCTTTGACAGGAATCTCTATTCAATAGACTTTGCAGTTAATTAATCATTCAACAATATTTACCCAACACTCACTGAGAAGAGTGTTTCTAGGAGGGATTGGATGAGTAGGGGCCATGAAATTGCAAATCATGTTAAGAATCCCTCATATATGGAAGGGAGAATACATTTGGGGGTTTTTTGGGGGGACAAAATAATTAAAGTCTAAATAACATAAGAAGGTCTAAAAATAATTTTAAATATAAATAATCAAAAATTCATGAGAATAATACCTGAATGTCAATTTTAAGACCATGAAGCAATCTTTAAATTATAGAGTAATAAATTCATGTTAGCACTCAGGTTTAGCACTTTTCTAGTTTAACAAGTCCCTGTGACTAAGCCAACAGAGACTAAGCTGCATGACAAACAGAACTAATAATTAATGGTGAAAGATTCTAGAGCTTTATGGTTTAATCAATCAGAAGTTGACTTATTTGTTTACCCAATAAGTAAAAATAAGATCAGAATGAAATGGATCACATAGCTTTTAGAATACATTTATAATGTTAAGAATATAGATTATTTACAGTGCATCTTTAACAATTAAATCTAATTAATTGTTCACTTTAGATGTTCACCACCTTTTCTGAAAGATAGTTCTTTGGTTAGATACACTCACTGATGCAGAAGATTTCCTTCTTTCTGGTAATGTCCCAATCAAGCTAATTTAGAAACTTAATTATATCTAATTGAAATGGCCTCATATTCCTTCAGGTTATTATTTTAAAAATAAACAACACACTTGTTTATACACACAAGTACACTATGCCAGGAGCCCACAAACACACACACACTTGCCATGACCTGCGCTTCGTGATGCATCAATGAATTTTCTCTCCACATCCTAATCCAGCGGATCTGCAATTCTTCCCTGAGCGCCTCTTTACAGAGTCATATGCTTACATTTTGTGTAATTCTTCAGCATAGAACTCACAATTGTTCAAAACGCAAATTTAATACAACAAATTATAGTTCTTGGGTTATGTGATATTATGAAAAAGCATCATTTTTACTTTATCTGATGTTAATAAAATCCAGAAAAACATCACAATGTCTGATACCACATAAAAATTAACATTGAGAGTAGACAAGAAAAAAAAAAAGGCAACCAAGTAAAAAGTATTTGTGGACAAGGAGTCCAAGCAGGCAAATTTATCAAATCAGTTTTAAATTCACCTGAGAGAATACTTAACACTCTTTGATCTGAGTGTCAAAAAGGCCCTGGGTGATTAAAGTAGAAACTCAACAGTGATCCCTTTTAACCATGCAATATACAAGTAATTAACACTGCACTTCAGCTTAGCACTAATACCTGGAATTCAGGTCTTGGAAACCGCACTGACTGCTGCAAGATCAAAGTTTGATTTTAAATTTAATTGTATTTGAACCTGGTAACGCAAGCATTGGTAATTGGAATAAAAGCCAAGTTCACCAGAAAGGCGGCAACCATAGAATTACTTATAGTCTTGGAAAACAGATTTCCTTGGCTTTATTTAGCAATGCAATTTCTGTCATTTCATTAGAAAGATAAAAGAACTACATTTACATCACTAGCCTTTCCCTTGCGCTGGCCAACTCTACACTATATGCTTGGGGAGTTAATCTGGGTCTCTTGGCACCACCTTTGTATTTAACAGGTCTTAGAATTTATTATGCGAACCCGAAGAGGAGACACCACCACAGCCTCAGCTTCTGGGAACATTCTATGGAGCCTGTCCCTTGGGTCACTGGACCAGGGTAGGAACCCAGATTCCCCTTGCTTCATCAGCCTCACCAGCTCTGTTTCTTCTTTTGCAATTAGGTTTTGTCACACAGTAAGCAAAACACCAGAGATGAGTAATGTGAGGTAATCTCATATATATGTACACATATATAATTTAAATCAATATGATATACTCACACAAATTATACACCAGTAAGGTAGGGGATATGTTTCAAACCCCCAGTGGATGCTTGCATCTACAGATAGTACCAAACCCTATATATGCACGATGTTTTTTTCTTATGCAACGTATCTCTGATAAAGTTTAATTTGAAAGTTAGATACAGTAAGAGATTAATGATAGTAACTAAGAAAACAGAGCAATTATAACAATATATTATAATAAAATTTGTGTGATTGTGGTCTCTTTCTCTTTCTCTCACTTTATTATATTGTACTATTTTCCAATCATGTTTAACCATGGGTAACTGAAACCATAGAAAACAAAGCCACAGGTAAGGGGGAGACTATTGTGTACTTTAAATTACTGATGTTTCGTAGTGATCAATAACTAAGAATGATTCATTTAAATAGCCTCTTTTTTTTGTTCTAAGGATACACATAATTTTGTATATGCTGCTGCACTTATATTTACCAGAGTTTTATAGGTGGAACCTATAGGTGAAACCTAGTTTACAATCAAGCAATAGATGTACCTTTCAACTGTGGGTTTACAATGCATAATCAAAACTATGCCCCGCATTTAGCTTAGTGCTTTCTCCTAGTAACACTCTGCTTATGTTAGACTAAATCAACTAATCTGCAGTTTCTGTTATTGTCATCTACCTTGAATATGACTATTCTGTCTAGAATAAATAAAATAATCAAATTTGGAAATTAACACTCTGCCTTTGAAATTCTGTGGCATATTCAGAAATTGAAAAAGAAAATGAAAAGTGTATTGTTAAGAATTTGAAAAGTTATTTTTTTCCAACATAGATGAGAAAATATGCATTGATCAGTTTTGTGTATTGCTATGAAAAGAGGCAAGAAATTAAGACAGAAGAAATGGTTTCCTATTGAGCCATTTCACATTTCCATGTGTTAGAAATTTCTTAAGTAAATCAGGACATTTTTGCTGCTCTGTGACAGTTATAAATCTTGGCTAATCATCCTGTGAATGGGTCAGTGCATTAGCTCTGTAACTTCCATTAGCTCTACTGCTATCACACGCTGAGAAATCTACTGTAACACAGCTTTAGCTATTAGATTAAAAATGGCCATAAATATTGAGTGTTGTTGTAAATGTAGCCAACTTTAAGATCCATCGTCTGAATGTCAAAGCTTCATTAAATTTAAATATTTAATGTTGAAATGGCCAGCAAATGCTAGGACTGGCACATTCAGTCTTTGTCCTCTGGTGCATGTTTGTTTTACTCTAATGTAAGAATAGGAAAAGACTATTAATTTCAGAGTGTGGAGAACAGAGCAATATGACAAACTAGATAACCTGACATTTATTTTACAAATAAAAAAAAAATAAAAAACTTAAAACACCAAAAAAAAAAAACAAAAAAAAACTTCTTTCTTAATACTTTCCTGAGTTTGGAGTTACAATCATAGGAAATATCTGAAACTCAGAGTTACAACTTGAATTCACTGTGGCTGCCCCATGGGCAGAGGGAGTTTGCAGTCTTGATTATTGAGGAAGGTGAGATTAATGCCCATGTGACTAGCAGAAACAGGGTCTCTGTTCCATTTGAGTTTATAAGTTGTAAGTGATATCTACAGATATGAATCAGGACCAAGATGAAGACCTTCGAGAGGCCATCAGTGAAAAGACTAGCCAGGAAAAATTTTGCCTACCCAAGGGAGAGAAGACATTGAATGACCTTGTTTCTATTCTGAGTTAATAAAAAAAAAAAAAGAAGTCTCCTCATGATCTCATAGCCACCAACCTGCCAGACATTACACAGGGTTAATATTGAAATTGACCTGGCCTATATGTGACCTGGGCTTATAAATTAACATATTATACTGGTCTGCTAATACTCTAGAGGCACCTAACATAAGGAAATATAAAATCTGTTTAAAGAAATATAGCCTCAACCCTTCAAAATAAGCTCACAACTACAATTTCAAAATGAAAAAGGAAGAACTCATCATGTCTGTTACAAGGCCTAAGAAGATATTTGTATGCAAGATTTAACACTTCTGGCTAAGTCTGTTTTTCTTTAGTACCTATGTTTCTCTTTCAATTAGGAGCAGGGCGATTTTTTGTTGTGCAAAAAAACCTGTGTTCTGTGCAGTATTTAGCATTCCTGAAAACTAAATGCCAACACATTTAGCAGCCCCCACCTTCCAATACTGTGACAATCAGGGACTCCTGCCCATTCTAAACACCCTCTGAAAAGTGACACCACCTCTGTTTATGGACTATCAAGCTAGGAATAAAATAAGTATGTTTTGTATTAACAATGATCTGAAATAATATGATGTGAAAAGAACACAATCACCATAAAAAGTCAATTTTAAAGCACTGAGTAGAACTTCTGGAAATTAAAAATATAAAAAACTAAAATTAAAAACTTAGTGAACAGATTGAACTGCAGAGTATGCATGTTTGAAGAGAAGACTGGTGAACTGAAAGACAGCTCTGAAGTAGTTAGAAAATATAGTGAGGCATGGGGAAAAAAATGAGAAACATCATAATATGTGTAGTAAAGATTTCAGAGAGAAAAATATAATTCAGGAAAGGTGAGATCCAAAGACAGAGTGGTCAAAAAATACCAATTTAACAAAAGATATGCATTCTCAATTTTAGCTACTATAGCACATTCCCAGCAGAGCATAAACAAACATATCCACATCTCACCATATCCTGGTGAAATGCAGAACACTAAAGACAAAGAAAAGATCTTGAAAATAGGACAGAAATGTGAGACTAGAGTAAAATTACCATTAAATGAGAACAGTCCTCTCAAAGGCCAGAGTAGGAGCCAGAAGATGACAGAATTTTTTTTTTCTTTTTTCAGAAAGTTTGGGGACTAAAGGAGATATATGAAACATTGAGAACTGTGCCTGGCACATTATACATCAGTGCTTATTATGATCATCAGTCTCCTGGTCTGGGTTGCAAGGATAAATTATCAGCGTGGCATGGAAGGTGTAAAATTACAAACCATTCGCCTTCATGTTTTTTGAATGTCTACCACGAGTCACATTTTTTTCTTTTCTGAGGAGAGTAATATTGTATTAATTACTTGAACATTGACCTTACATTAGAACTTAATTTTTACCCTTCATCTTACTGTTTGTTCAATCTTAGCAAGTCATTTAAAATTCAAAAGTTTCAATTTTTGTTCTATAAAATGGACTTAATTGATTGACTGATAACTTGAATATTCATTAGTAAACATGTCTACAGGCTCTGAAGCAAAAAATGTCAAAAATGAATGAAAACATATCTAGAAATGTTAACAATGTAAGTGAGAAATAAAACAATTGAATATGATACATTGGAGTAAGTGCTATAGCACAATTATTTTTTAAATACCAAAGAAACATAAGGGAAAGACAATTACTGCTTCCCGAGGAAGTCAGAGGTGGCTGCCCAAGATGTATACTATTGTTTTTACTGTCCTCATCCTAATCATTATGCAAGTGAGTACTGTTCACATAAATTTTACCTGTATTAAAGGTTATGGAAATGTACCTCTGACATGAGATTGTCACAATTCCAGGGAATTGTAATCAGTGTGGTTAATAGCACACAGGTAGATATTGGAGAACATTTATTTAGTATAAAATAAGGGACTATATAATATTGATTAAGCTTTATTTAGAAGAGACGATCATAGTTTTCATTTTAGAAAATGAATTAGAGCAGCATTCTAGAGGCAGTGAGATTTGGTAGCTGCTGCTACAATAATCTAGACAAAAGCAAATGTGAGCCTGAACTAAGGTAGAAGCAGGAGAAATTGAGGAGAGGGAGAGAGAGAGTGAAAACTTAACACCTCTTTTCAATTCTGTGGACCAAAGCAGCCCCTAACCCACAGGCTATACTATGGAACAGTGAAAGTCTCATTAGAACAGACCACCACTGACATCCAGTTAATGCCTGAAGTTGCATATTTACAAAAATATAAGACAGGATAAGGTCTAAAATGTCCTGTATTGACATCAAGAAACTGAAGAGTTATAGTGGCAAGAGAGGTTGAAAGACTTCAAAGGGAAAGATAAAATTCAACATGAGAATATTGGGTGAAGTCAGACAATGTTTACCACACTGCATTATGGTGAGTATATAAATGCATGGGAATATGTTTAAAACTATTATACTATGCTTAGTCATGAGACAGCATTGGTCTTCTTAATTCTGGAAACAAAAGATAAACATATAGGGACCATACACATTCGCTGAAGGTTAGCAATAACCTAGAAATAGAAAAATAAAAAAATAGAATACTTTTTTTTTTTTTTTAAGCAAGTCTTTATTGAGGGCCTGCTCTGAACCAGTCACTGTTCCAAGCACTGAGGACATAAAACCCGAGAGTCTGCTCTCGTGGGACTCATTCAGTGTAAGCCACTTGAAATTTTCCCAAGTTTAAATCCACTGAGGGACAACAGTATCAGAAAAAGACATTAGGCCATGAGAAAAACCTTGTCTCCATCCTTTAAGCTTGACCTAAGCAAAGGGCAGCCATATGCTGTTATAAAATTTTTCTCGGTGGCCCTGTCAGCAGATTCCTGGGATAGGACTGTGGCCCTTACCTGCTGTGACATTTCTCATGTCCTCAGGTATCCTTTCCATTTTAAATGGACAGTGTGGCATAACACAACTCTCTCTCCCTGTGTACATCCCTCAACACGTGGCTAGATGATCAATGGGAACTTTACATGTAAGTTTAGGAAACATTGGAGTCAGCAGGTTTCCTTTGCTGCAGGTCTTCCCCGAGCCAAGGCACTTGTGAATCTCTGAGAGAGGGTGACAACCTGTGGCCCTCCCTGCTGCCTTGATCTCAGAACACATATTCCAGAGCATATGGTGAGCCTAGTCTTCCATAGCATACATTCGCAGACATGCTGGGTTCTTGGAAAGGAGTCAGGAGCTCCGAATTCTGGTCCTCAATGCCACTAATTGACTGTGTGGCCTCAAGTAGGTTTAGTTACCTCCATTGATTTCATTAGCTGGAAAAAGATTTTTTTTCCAGGTTAATATGAGGGTACAAATGATTAGGTTATAATATTTGCATTTGTTAGGTAAGGTCCCTGTTGTAGTTGTGCCCCTCACACAGGAGATGTGCCATGTACCCTTACATTGTGCCTGTTCGTTAAGAGCACGCCAATCTCCCCCCAACTTGAATTACATTGAGTTTTTCTCTTGTGTGGGCTTGTATTAGTTTGTCTACTGGCTTCATATTACTATCGAATACATTGGATACTTGCTTTTCCATTCTTGTGATACTTTACTAAGGAGAATGTTCTCCAACTCTATCCTGGTTAATACAAAAGATGTAAAGTCTCTATCTTTTTTGACTAGTGGACTAGTATTCTGTGGTATACATATACTACTGTTTATTAATCCATTCATGTTTATGGACACTTGGGTTGCTTCCATATCCTAACAATTGTAAATTGAGCTGCAATAAACAATCTAGTGCAAATGTCCTTATGATGAAATGATTTTTTTTCCTCTGGGTAGATACCTAGTAGTAGGATTGCAGGATCAAAAGCAAGGTCTATTTGAGTTCTTTGAGGATTCCCCATACTTCTTTCCAAAGAGGCTGTATTAGTTTGCAATCCCACTAACAATGTAAAGGTGTTCCCTTCTCTCCACATTTGTGTCAGCATCTACAGCGGTGAGCTATTGCGATGTGAGCTATTCTTACTGGGTTGAAAATGGAATACTCTAATAATTGGACTTAAATTTCAATCTAATAAATTGGAAGGTTTACATTAGCAGTTTCAAAAGAATTGAAGTGTTACAAGGTTTGGCTACCCGGAAATATTTAGTGAGTCAGCTGATTCTAACTCTTATTTAGGAGATGATAGAAATAAATTTAAAGTGATATATTTTAATTTTTTATTTGTAAGATATACAGGCATTTGTTTTGAAATGACTTTTTATTTTATAAACAAAACAGGATAAAACATTAAAAGCATTTTAAAATTTCTGGCATTTCACCCTGTTTATTCCTGTCAAAATTTTAAAGGAAATATGAAAAACTATCTATATCTTAATATTTCTCATTAGTCTCCAAGGAGAAATCACGTTTTTCATACTGTTAATTACCTTTTAATATGATATCATACTGATTCTTACATTTATAATTACTCTGGAATTACAATGATAGTGATGAATAAGTTAATCTAATATTCATGGTATTTAAACTTCTTATTTTCTATTAAATTCATGAAGACATTTTTCAATTTAAGATTAAGGACCTCTATTTTAACTGGCATCAAAATATTCATAAATAAAAGTGTTATTAATAGATTCCTTAGACAACTAAAATACGTTAGTTATGGGCTCTCTCTCAAACTAAGCTGATAAGTAAATTAGACTCATTCAAGCTCATAGGCTAACAAATAGGCTGGTAAATTATTGACTTACACTATTACCAAAAATTTGCCCAAAGCTTAGCTTTATTCATGCATGCATTCACTCAATCATGTATTAACCTAACATTTGAATAGCTTCCATGTAAAAATACTGTGCTGACGGCCAGGAAAACTATTCACATTTTCTTAAATATGCTAGGTTTGTTCATGGCTGTATGCTTCTGCATTTAATATTCTAATTCCTGAAATGACTTTCTCCTTTTGACTGTGTAGTGAATTTCTACTCAATTTACAGTGTTCTCTTGACACCTTCTCTGCCTCCTCCCTCTCCCTTGTAGCCAGATGGACTCAATTTCTTCCTTATGCTTCTGTAAAGCTCTGATGTATCCTCAATTATGGCCTTCCTTCCTTACACAATGCTATAATCATGTTGGTGGTTGCTGCAGTATCATCGTTCTTGTGTCTGTATAACCTTGTTCCTAGACTAGAAGTTCATTCTATTTACAGTAGGACCATCTATCTAACTAATCTTCAGCCTTCTTGTATTTACATAGTAAATGAATGAATCCTTTAATAAACAATAATAGAAAGAGGATCTTGTTTTGAAACTGGTATAAAATATCTGACATCTTTTTAAAATATTTTCTATTACTTCTTTTGATTATCAATCCCCAGTACTGTTAGGTCTTTCCTTCCTTTCATTTTTTTTTTTTTAACTCATGTAAGTTTTATAATACTAGGTAGAAAATTCCAACTGACCTAGCTTAGGTCAAATGTCCACTATAGGCACCAAGGTGAACAAAGGAAAGTTTCTGATTAGTTTTTTCTTCCAAAGAGATAAAACTCAATCAAGATTCACATCATATGCATATCATGGAATACTATTAAGCCATAAAAAGATGGAGCCTTTACATCTTTTGTAATTACCTGGATGGAGTAGAAGAACATTCTCTTTAATGAAATATCTCAAGAACTAAAAGCAAGCATCCCATGTACTCAATACTGATTTGATACTAGTAGACAAACAACTACAGGCCCAAACACAATTAAATTTAGAAAGAGGGAGATGGGGAGGGGTTCTCTAAGCTCCCACCTAATGGGGACCAGATGGAGGTATAGGGCTCATCTCCTAATTCCATTCTATTTTTTTCTTTTCTTTTCTTTTCTTTTTTTTTTTTCAGGTTCTCTTTTTGGCTTTATCTTCATACCAGAGATGACTACCAACCTTGACTAATTTTGACTGTCATTCATTTTTATTATTTTTTTGGCAAGCTTGAAGGATATATGATTTTGGTTTTAAATCATTTTCCTAATTACCAGGGGAGCGGAGCCTCTTTTTCATATGTTTCATTACTTCATGTTGCTTCCTTTGTAAAATCCCTTTTCGTATTTTTATAGTGTCATTTAAACTTTTTCTTCTAGAATGAAATGAATTCCTTGTATACTCTGGAAAGTATTGTCGATTATAAGAAATGCAAATATTTTCTGATGTAATTTTCACTCAATTTCATGATATATGTTGGTAAGTAGTTCTTAATTTTTATCTTTAATTTATTTAATTGTACACTAGACATTTCATTTACGTTATTTAATTCAATCTCAAAAACATGCAAAGGTGCAAAATGAAAAGATGCCTTACTGGCCATCTAACCCCAGGACCAAGTGCCTGCCCATTTATACACCTTCCCATGACATCATCCCCAAAGGTAACTACTGTTAGGAATTTGTTATATTCTCTTTGGAGATATTTTAATGCAAACATATTCTTTATTACCCTCCTTTTTACATAGGTGGTAAAATAATACCCTACATGGTTATGCATCTTTCCCTTTTATTGGCAGTATATTTTGAATGTCTTATTGTACATGTTCATAAAGTGCTACTGTTCTTTCTTACAGCTGTGTAGTGTTTCACTTTATGAGTGTGCCATATTTAATTAGCCAGTCTTTTACTGATGGAAATTTATTTGGTTTCTCATTGTATGGTGTGTAAGTGTTAAGATAATGGATATTGGAGACAGAGCACCGGTTTGTTAATTGAAGACAACCATTTGGTAAATAAATCTAGGACAAGTTCATTTACTTTCTGTGTCTCTATTTCCTAATTTGTACAATGCAGAAACAGAACCTACCCCATAGAGAGGTTATAGGAAGCTGATGAAGTTAAACACCTGCAAACACTTAGAATGGGGGTAGTACACCATGGAAAATACTAAATAAACATCCATTGCTGTCATTACAGACATTGCTTCAATGCCTAATCTTGTATATATTTCATTTCACAAATGTATACCTGTGGAAAAAAATTCTGTAACTTAGATTGCCTAGTTATACATAGGTGAATATTGATTTGTAATTCTGTTATATAAGAAATGATCCTCCAGAGAGCTGTGCTAATATTCTCTCCTACATGAAATGCATGAGGGAACATTTCTTTTTTTTTTTTTTATTTATTTTTATTTTTATTTTTTATTATTAAATCATAGCTGTGTACAGTAATGCAATCATGGGGCACTATGCACTGGTTTTATAAACAGTTTGACACATTTTCTTTTTTTTTTTTTATATTGTTTGTTTGTTTTGTTTTTTTTTCTTTATTTTTTATTGTTGGGGATTCATTGAGGGTACAATAAACCAGGTTACACTGATTGCATTTTTTAGGTAAAGTCCCTCTTACAGTCGTGTCTTATGCCCAAAAGGTGTGGCACACACCAAAGCCCCACTTCCCTCCCTCCTTCCCTCTCTTTGCTCTTCCTTTCTGATTTCATTTCTTTTTTTTTTTCTTTTTTTTTTTTAAGCAGGAACTCAACTTTATTGTGTCAAGCAGCTGCTTATATAAACCATGGGGAGGGGGCGGGGAAAGAAGGCGGGGGATGAGGTACGTGACAGGGTTGGGCCAATGGCATGGTACCACGTTGGCTGTATCTAGGTAGAGGCAGTTTCAGGCCGGGCCTTGCTGAGTCATTGCTACGTGGAAGTAGCTTGATGGATCTACTTCTAGTCAGGCTCGGGAAGTTGCACTAGGCCTCAGGCACATGGCAGGGCCCAACAATTCC
>CAUYPK010021515.1:0-55045 GCA_963574355.1 Loris lydekkerianus | reverse complement strand
GTGGGTCGATGGGCACTTGGGCTTCTTCCATGACTTAGCAATTATGAATTGGGCTGCAATAAACATTCTGGTACAGATGTCTTTGTTATATTGTGAATTTTGGTCTTCTGGGTATAAACCTAGTAGAGGAATTATAGGATTGAATGACAGGTCTATTTTTAGATCTCTAAGTATTCTCCAAACATCCTTCCAGAAGGGATGTATTAGTGGGCATTCCCACCAGCATTGTAGAAGTGTGCCCTTTCCTCCACATCCACGCCAACATTTCTGGTTTTGGGATTTTGTTATGTGGGCTACTCTTACTGGGGTTAGGTGATATCTCAAAGTAGTTTTGATAGATTTTTAGACGGATGAATGGAAGTTTCTCCCAACAATTTCTTTAGAGCAGTGTCAACCTTTTTAATCTCATGGCATACTTGAACCTATAGTTAAACTTCCGTGTCACACTTAAATTATTTTGATTTAAAAAACAGTTAAAAAAAAGAATGTACTTACTGCGCTTTGAACAGCTTTCAAAACTAATCTAATTAATCATCTTTAAAAATTTTCACAGAACACTTAAGATCTTACAGCACACCAGTTGAAAATCACAGGGTTAGAGGAATGTGCTTCTTTGAAGGGAGGGGAGGAGTACCAGGAGGGAGGTAAACTCTTAATCATCACCACTGTTTTCCTCAAACATATGTGGTTCTTATTTTGCCATCCATCAAATTCCAGAGAATAACTGATATGTAATCTTAGCAGTTTTTTTTTTTTTTTCTGTCATGAAAGAGATACATCCAGCATTTTGTTAAAGAACTCGATCGTGTGCAGTTTGTATGCTAGACAGAGGTGTATCTTTTTTTTTTTTTTTTTTTTAGACAGAGTTTCACTATGTCGCTGTGTCATCGCAGCTCACAGCAACCTCCAACTCTTGGGCTTAAGCTAGGGGTCCTCAAACTGTGGCCTGTGGGCCACATGAGGCAGTGTGATTGTATTTGTTCCCGTTTTGTTTTTTTACTTCAAAGTAAGATTTTTGCAGTGTTTATAGGAATTTGTTCATAGTTTTTTTTTTTTTTTTTTTTAACTTTTGTCCGGCCCTTCAATGGTCTGAGGGACAGTGAACTGGTCCCCCTCTTTAAAAAGTTTGAGGACGGCTGGCTTAAGTGATTCTGTTGCCTCAGCCTCCCAAGTAGCTGCAAGTACAGGCGCCTGCCACAACACCCATCTATTTTTTGGTTGCAGTTGTCATTGTTGTTTAGCAGGCCCAGGCCAGGCTTGAACCCGTCAACCTTGGTGTATGTGGCTGGCACCCTACTCATGGAGCTACGGGTGCTGAGCCGAGGTGTACCATTTTTATCTTTAGCTACCCAGTACCTGAAGAAACAAAGAGAAAATAAACTGGTACCTTATCAGCTTATTTAGAAAAAAAAATTATTTTGATTATTAATATGTTAGTATTCAAAATTTAATATGCTGAAATATCCAAGGCCACTGCACCTTGAGAGTACCAAAATAAGGACAGGTAAAAGTCAAACTTTCAGGGCTCTGAAAAACACCAAGAAGGACAACAATCATAGCTTGCACCTCAATTTAATGGATACTCCCCCTTCTAGGAGCATATCAATTGTGTTAAGACCACACATATGCTTCCAACAACACTTTATAATTATTCCTAAACACTAAGCCACAGCAAAGTGCCTGCTCTAAGTCTGGCATTGCATAGTGAAGGCATTTTGCCTTTTATTTTCATTTTTTTATTTAGGGTTAATGATCAGAGTACAATCAAGCAAGTCACAATATTTGAATTTGTTAAGCAGAGTCCCTCTTGTAGTTGTGTCCTGCACCCAGAAGGTGGGCCATCCACCCCACACCACGCCCATCAGGAAAGAAGTCAAGGGAACATCTTTCTGAGTTTTACGCCTAAGCCCTTAGAAGATGTGTGAAGCTTCCTTCTATAATAGTATGGCACCTCCTCTCTGAAGGATTGGTCCCCACAGTGAACTCAACACCCCACCTCACTCCTTTCGGCCTGTAAATGTCCAACCTCCTCTTGATGCCACTTCAAAGAAAGTGTTGTGAAAACAACATCAATACTCTTTGACCCTCTTCTTGGGATTCAAGACCTCACAATTCACGGGCTCTGTTGCCTCCCTCCCTCCAGACCTTCACACTTGTCACCGCACTTTGTTCCCAGCTTTGGGGGTGGCATGTTCATGGAGAAGTTTGATTCTCGTCCTACTTCCCTAACCTGACTCAGAGGCTCCCCTGTTCTGTGGTGACCTGGATGACAAGAGCGAGAGATGATTGCTTCTGAGCAGTGTGGGCTGTCTGAACTGCCAAGCCTCTGGGGCAAAGAGCAATCGTTGTTACCCGCAGGGAAAAACAAACAAACAAAAAATCTGAAGATGCTTGAAATCTTGTCAGTGGAAAAAAAAAATGAAGCTAACAGGGGGATTTAATTACAAGCTCGCTGATAATCAGTTAGCACTGTGTTTGGGTTCATTTCTCTTTTGGCTATTTTATAGAAAATATTTCAAATTAAGAAAATAAAATCCTATGATAATTCCCACGCTGCATAAATTGTTCCAGAGCCCAGAAAAATATGGAGTATTTCCCAACTCATATTACCAATCCAGCATAGTACTGGTGCGAAAATCCAAGAAAGAGCCAAAAGGGGTAGAGACAGAAAATGATAGAACCATCCCATTTATAATTACAGACTCAAAATTCCTCAGTTAAAACCTAACCAGCTCATCTTAGGACTAAATTAAAAAGCCATACTCGATGGCCAAGCAGTTTCTATTCCTGGAGTGCAAGGATGATTTAATACACGTGTAAGGGAGGCTATTTATACAACACTTCTCAAGTGTGTCAGATTGAACCCAAGTCAGTGGGGTGCTGGTAGGTGTTACATGAAGGAGAGGAACAGGTAATGTTTGGAAACAGAGAGCTTAACAAAGTTAACGGAATTTCTTAGCTTCTAGATTTCTCAGCATTTTTCATACACTAATGGGGTAATGAATCTCCATAAAGAGAATATCTTATCTAGCATTTCCCCAAATTATCTGACCGAATAAAAATCTCCACTAACACCTCTCTTAAATTTTTTCCAAGGATCAGCCAAAGTAAAAAGTGTATTCTGAGAGCTCTTTTGGATAGATGTTATATTAATCTAATTCACTGTATCAGTCATTCAAAGCAGAATCCAAACACATTATCATTTCTTCAACAGATGCTAAAAAGAATTTGATAAGGGCAGGGCATGGTGGCTCACACCTGTAATCCTAACACCTTGGGAGGCGGAGGTGGGTGGATTGCTTGAACTCAGAAGTTGGAGACCAGCCTGAGAAAGAGGGAGAGCATGAGGGAGATAGATCTCTTAAAAAACTAGCCAAAAGTTTGGTGGGCGCTTGTAGTCCAAGCTACTTGGGCGCCCGAGGCAAAAGGATCACTTGAGCCCAAGAGTTTGACATTGCTATGAGCTATGATGCCACAGCACTCTACCAGCATGATGGAGTGAGGCTCTGACTCAAGATTAAAATAAAAAAAAAAATTGATAAAATGCAGTATATTCAATCCAAGTGTTTTAATCTATGAGAAAAGGGATATTTCTTCAATATCTAATAAAGAATATTTTTGTTGGCTTGGTGCCCATAGCACAGTGGTTACTGTACCAGTCACATACACCCAGGCTGGTGGGTTCCAACCCAGCTGGGGTCAATTAAACAGCAACGACAACTGCAACAAAAAATAGCCGAGTGTTGTGGCAGATGCCTGTAGTCCCAGCTACTTGAGAGGCTGAGGCAACAGAATCACGTAAGCCCAAGAACTGGAGGTTGCTGTGAGCTGTGATGTCATAGCACTCTACTGAGGGTGACTCTGTCTCAAAAAAAAAAAAAAAAAAAAGAATACTTTTGTTAAATTAAAGGCCAGTGTCACAAGTAATGATAAAATACTAGAAGTATATGTCACTAAAATCAAAAACAAGAAAAGCGTGCATGCTATTAAGTTTTTAAACATTGTTCTGGAGATTTTAGCAAATGGAATTAGAACGTGAAATATTAATGCTAAGAAGAAATAGACATCCTATGTTTAGATGAAATAGTCTTTTAGAAATGGTGAAAGGAAACTAAAAACTATTCAAATAAGAGAGCTTAATAAAATGAATACAAAAAATATAAACTTAAAAGCAAATAGTTTTCCCCTATGAGGATAACAACAGTCAAAAAATAAAATATATCCAAATAATCCTAAATCCATAATAGGAAAAAATATAAAAATACTAAATATTAATCTAAATAAAAATTTGTAAGACTTTTGAAACTGGACTACCAATTTCACTAAATGGGAAGACCGATGGCTGCACGCATGCCAATTCTCCCCAAATTAATAGGTCTGAATGCAAATTATTGAAACTCCACTACTGCAAAAATAATCACAAAGAAAAAAATGCATTGAAAAAGTAGGGAGCAAATTGTTGGTAACATATATGGAATTCAAAGGGTTAATGTTTGTAATATAAAAATTGGTCTTTTAAACTGGTTGGAAAAAAGAGAAACACCAAAGGCAGGAAGGAGGAGCAGGCATGGGACATGTGTACACACATTTCCAGCTCAGAGCCTTTGGTTTCCTTTTTAGCAAGTTCTTTCTGACAATCATCAACCATCAAGTGACCCCAATCTTCACCAGGACACTCCCTGGTCTTCTAATCCACCTTTCTTTTGTCTACAGCATTTATTATCACCTGGCATAGTAGAGGTTTTTGAGAACCTCTTGTCTTTCTCCTCCCACCAGAATGCAAATTTCATGCACATGGCTTATTTGGTTCATTCTTGTTATCCCAGCATCTAGAGTCATACTTCTATAATAGAGGCACAATAAATATTTGTTGATTCGATGAATAAATACCATTTAGTCTCTTCTATTTATTCAAAGTATTTCCTAAATCTATTGAGCGCTTTGACTAATTTATTTTACGTGTGATTGTCATTATTGTCATTTACATTCACACCTGAGTGTTTGTTCATGCCCTAGGTTCATGTAGTTAGGGGTACCTCAGTGGCCCGGGAACGCCTCCTTATTTATAATGAAAGGGGAGTAAAACTTTGGGTTTGCAAAAATCACATCTTGACTGGAGTGCATCCTAGGCCTCTGAAAATTCCTATTTGTGTTGACCTATTGACTCTAGTCTAAGAGAAATGCTACAAAATGCCACGGAGAATTAGGCAAATGCTATATTTGCTTGGGGCAATCATGGGGCCATATAAAATGCAAGACCGCTGAGTCAGAATCAAAGCCACAGGTTACGTAACAGCTGTGTGACTTGTCTGCTGCCCGAGTGTCCTGGGCTGGGGTTTGGTAGAATGCTGGGATAGAGGGGGCCTGAAGTCCCACCTGCCCTTTGGGACCTTGGTTCTTGCTGCATCACCCCAGAGGAAGACATGCTATGATGTTGTGATGTGATAAGAAGTAAGTATTCACTTTGTCCCTAGTCCTTGGCCCAGAGTTCCTAAATTGCTTGAGTAGTGGGGACAATAACAACATCTTTTGTGATACTATTTTGTCTTAGTCCCTGGTTTCTGACATAAGAGCTTTTGGAGTCTCCAGAGTGAAATGAGTGCTTGGTGGCCAGGTCCCTGGACAGCTTCAGGGTAGTGGCTGGTTTCCAGGGGAACCAATCCTGTGATGAAAGGTTTGGGATTTTCATCCTTGCCTGTTGACCTCAGGGGCGAGGAAAAGAAATCAAGATTGAATTCAATCACCAACGGCCATTGATCTAATTAATCATGGCTACCGAATGGAGCCACTGTAAAACCTCAAACAACAGGGTTCAGAGAGCTTCTGGGTTAGTGAGCACATGATGGTTCCAGGAAGCTGATGGGCCCAGAGAGATCATGATAGTTCCACGTCCCTTCTCATGCCCAGTGGATCTTTTCCATTTGTTCATTCTTGAGTTGTATCTTTGTAATAAATGGGTAGTAGTAAGTAAACTGTTTCCTAAATTCTGTGAGCTGTTCTAGCAAATTATCAAACCCAAGGAGGGAATTATAGACAGCCACAGTTTGCAGCTAGTGGTTAGAAGTACTGGAGACCTGCAATCAGAATCGGCAGCTGAAGTGCAAGCAATCCTATGGGGTTGAGCCCTTAGCCTGTAGAGTGCACGCTAACTCTGGGTAGTTAGAACTAAATTGAATTATGGGACACCCAGCTAGTGTCAGAGAATTGACATGTGCGGGGTCCCCCTCTACACACCCGTTGGATGTCAGAAATAGTGTCATGAGTACAGAGAAACTTTTTTTTTTTTTCAATAATCCCCCACCTAGAAAGGTCACATTTTTCTGTTGCACATAAATGCCGGGGTAAGATAGGCCTGATCATAATCAAGACTTTCTTTAGTAAATTAATCACTGGTTCAAAGGCAAAGAGCAAAGGAAATCATCAGAGATCTTATAGCAAGAGCATCTGGTGTTAGTGAAGGGAAAAAGAAAGGTCTTAGTAAGAGTCGCTGCTAATTAGCTGTTAGGACAGCAAAATGTCTCGCATAAATCTCAGTAAGCTTACTATTTTCTATTAAATGAAGACATTAAAGTGGGAAGAATCTTGAAAACATAACCTAAAGAAAGATTCTAAATAGGTTTAGACCCCAAATTAAGTCAACTAAGATTGATAACTAGAAATGTTACAGAAGTACCATCAATTCTTCTGTTCATTAATTTATACATTTAATGAGATCCTTCCAAGTGCCAATAGGCTTAGGGAAAATACAAGGAGGCTGGACTTTTAGGTGAGGAGAGGGTCCAATATGTCCAACAAATTTTTAGTAGTTTAGAAAAGGAAGTGGCATCTTTTATTGGGCATGCTGGAGAAGGTGTCCATATAAGGCAGTGTTTTTCAACATTTCTTATCTCACGGCACACTTGAACCTATAGTTAAACCTTCACTGCACACTTCAGTTGTGTTGATTTAAACAAAGAGCAAAAAAAAGAATATACTTAGTGCGCTTTGAACTTCTTTCAACAATAATTTGATTAACGATCTTTAAATGTTTTTTGTGGTGCACCTAAGATCCTCTCAAGGCACACTGGTGCGCCGAGGCACATTGTCTAAAAATCACTGATATAAGGTGATATTCCCAGGTATTAAAGACTGAGTAGGAGTTTGCCTCTGGGATGAGGAGAGAGAGAGCATTCCTGACTAAGGGATCCATATGTAATACAAGGCAGAGAAGTTAAACTCTGGCAACCTTAAGAGATGATGAGTTTAACATAACCACACCACACCACATGGTTTATGTGATGGAGTAGCAGGAGATGAGGTTAAAGAGATAAATTTTGGAAGTTGGACTACACAAGAAGCTTCTTTGCTAAGTGTGTGTGGTGTATCATATCTTTTAAGCTACAGAGGGCCAGCAGCCTCTCCATAACAGGAGAAATAACATATTATTTCAAGTTAACAGGAAATAACGTGATTAGATTTTTAGGATGACAATCTGTGTGGGTTATGAACTGCATTTGGGAAATATTGGTATATAATGATAAGATAGAAGGTCCAATTAAGACATAATAAAACTGGAGACTAAGGGGTGACGAGGGATTAGAGAGAAGCAAAACCATAGCTAAGAAACATTCCTTAAAAACATTAATAGCAAAATGAACACAAGAGGATCTGCAAAGGTTCCAACTGTAGTAATGTGTAATCTGAACATGAGATGGGATGATAAAACCATGACGGACATGGAGACTCTGGAGGCCATGTTATTTTAGAATGTGAGACGGCAGGGTCTGATTTGGATGTGTTAAATCTGAGATTCCTCTGGGATCTCAGCTTGGGAAATTCCAAGTTGAATGTAGAGCATGAATCTGGACAAGTCAGGGCTGATAGAGACACCTTGAAGTGATCAGATTGCAGGGCAGAACGAAGGATCAAAAAGAGAAGAGGAGCAGGAATGAGTCTTCAAGGAGCTCCGACATTTAAGGCGCAACCAGAGGGCAAAGGTAGTATGTCCTTTAATGCATAATTCCTTTGGGCTTTGCATGAGATCTCATTTACAGTGTCTCTTCATCTCTCAGAGAGTTGTTTTTCATTAACTTTATAAAGTAGAAAAAAATCTCTAATCTAGCAACCGAGTTACATGCTCTTATGAATATTTGAGTGGGTATAGTCTCCAGCATTTCCTGAACACATTTGATTACAGAGCCTTTATCATCTGGTGTTTTATAGAACATGTTCTGGAAAATATTGTACTACGTTCTTTCAGTAATCTTGTGTTCTTTATGCATAGAAGTTAAATTGGCATATTCATTATAATGAAGTACTTCTTACCTATTAAAAATGAAACACAGAATTGATTTATTTCCCTTTTTTCAAATATTCAACCATTCTTTTAAAGAACTGTGACTTTGCAAGGCCCAGTGAATTCTTGATGCAGTTCAGAGTGAAGGTCACAGTGATTTATATATTTAAGCCTAATGTGTGTATTTATACACCAGCGTCAAATTTTCTTCCATAAGCTTAGATTTTCAATATTATTGAATTTTTGGCCCAGATTTGCATTTGTTAATAACAAATCATGAAATATTTCATACGTACAAGGAACAATAGGTTAGGCATTCACAGGTCTGTAGAATAATAAAGCTTAAGAAGTAGTGTTAGCAATTCAGAGACTTATATTCCAATCCCCTTTTTTCCTGGTAGGAATAATTGCTATTTTACTTTTTGGATTTATTATTCAATTTTTTAGTATAGTTTTACTATACACATATGCGTCCATGAACAACATGTTATTTGGCTTTCTGAGTTTTTCACTGTTCCCTGGATGACATGCATGGCATCACATCTGTATTCCTGTAACTTACCTTTTCCATTCAGTATTTTGTTATAAGATAAAACTCTGTTAAAGTCTGTGGCTGCAGTTCATTCATTTTTTTTACTATCATAGTAAAACCCATTTATGCATACATAACAATTTATTTACCCATTCTTCTGTACAGGGATATTTGAGAGGTTTCCAGTTTTCTTTTTCCAGTTTGCAAATATTACTGCTACGAACGTTCACACACCTGTCCTCGTGTTTCTCTAGGGAAATATCTAAGAGTAGAATCATTAGGTGGAAAGGTAAGCAAATGTTCAACTGGAAGAATTCTGTTTGTTTCCAAGGGATTGGCACCGATTTATTTTCCTATGAATGGCATATAAGGGTTCCTGCTGTTCTTCATCTTCCATAATACTTATATTTTCAGACTTTAGAATTTTTGCCAATCTGGTGAGTATAAAATGACATTCCATTTTGGTTTGAATTTGCATTGCCCTGATTACTAATGAGGTTGAGAATGTTTTCACATGTGTATTAGCTAGTCTTGCTGCTTCTTCTGTGACATTTCTGTTCAAGTTCTTGCTTATTTTTTCCAGTCGAATATTTGTCTTCTCCTTACTGGTTTTTCAGGAGAGCTTTATGCTACACCTGTTGGTATGAGCTATAAAGATCTTCTCCCACCCTGGCTTGTCTTTTTAATTTTTATTTTTGAAACTTTACATTCTAATTTAATCAATAAATTGAACAGATTCGATTTTAAAAATAAAAAGCAATGCACTAATTTATTAATACAGTTAATATAGTTAATACATTTTTGTTTTAGTTATCAAATTAATCAAATGTAAAAATCTTTTCCTTTACAGTTTGCGCTTTGGGGGCTATTTTAAAAAAAAATCTATATTTGATGTCAAATTTAATATTTTTTTAAAGTCCATTTTCTTCGTCTTACAACTTATAAATCATAAATCTACAGTGTATTCCCTTGGTATTATTATACTGTACCAACAACTTACCAAAAAAATAGTTTGGGAGGTCTCGAGTTTATTTTGTGTCTTTCCTCCTGCTAGTCCCCTTTTGGTCTCACCTTAGATTTATCCACTTGAACACTTCTCCCACCTACTCACACTCACTTGCGAGCTCCCTCTGCACCTGCCCACGTGTGTGCGCACACTCAAAGGCAAGCACTGCCCATCCCTATTCTTCGCCCTACACACTCAGGTCCAGGTCTGCCTCCCCACTAGCAGGTTCCCTGGTTGAACCTGGGTGAACCAGCACCACCAGACCTTCACACTTGAACTTGTTCCTTTGTGCTGAATGTGATCCTTAACCAAGCTGTCTCCAAGGATTTTCCTCGAATCCTTTTTTTCTCTTTCTTGATGCTTTATTAATACCTCACCCCCCTGTGATGACCTCATCTCTTACTTAGCAAAGCAATTGGAGACTATTTAAAGGTCTTGACAGGTCTTTCATGTGTTCCCCACCTTTCCTGAACTTTTCAGCCTCTCTTCCCTGTTTTCATTCATTTGGGTAGAAGGATACGTCTCACCTCATCAAGGACTCACTGTTGGCTTTTTCCTTGCCTACTTCCAACTAGACTTCCTCTTCCTGTTCTGAAATTTCCCCTTCCCTCTCCCCTCACCTCTTCCTAAACTCCTCATTTTCAGCTCTGTCTGTGTTGATCTGTTTATTTCCTTTCCCCCATTCCTTCCTCATTCCAGTGCAAACTAGCTTCTTCCTCCTTCTCCATCTCCAGGTCATGGACGCTGAATGCTTTTCCTTAGGAGACTAAGGTTGGAATCCCGGGTTGGCCACTGACTGGTTGTTCCGATCTTGGTAAGAAAGACAAGGAATCTTTTCCGGCCACATTCCTTGTAAATGGGGATTATTCCTACTTCAATAGGTTCTTGTGGGGCTTAAGTAAAACATAGAACTTGAAACTGAGCTTCATGCCAGCATACAGTAGAAGGTCTATATGTGTAAATTCTTTCTTTATCATTTAATTTAATTTTCTCTTCTTTAATCTTCTCATTCAACTTTGAAAAAGAAATACCTATTGCTTCCTTAGCTAATGATTTAAAGACTTTTCTATAATTATCTCTTTTTTAACCAAGACCCAATGTCCTTAATCCTTCATTCATCTGAAAATAACTAGACTCTTCCTTCAAATTACCTTGCTCATTTCTTTTAATTCTTACTATTTGTACAGTCATTTTCTAAAGAATATTAGAGAATAGAAAGCAAAAAGAAATTAGTGAACTATGCTATTTTTCTGAAAGAGAAGACTTTCATGTTGCATCTTGGACTCAATTTGTCTTATCTATTTCCAGGAAACTTTTGAGTCAAATGGTATTTGGAAAAATACATTAGACAAATGGCTTCTGAACCAGTGTTCTAATCTAATTATTAAAGCCAAATCATATTCATAAGTTGAAAGTGGGCAAAAAAAATATTGCTTTGATGCATTTATTTTATAATAATCTTGACATGTTTTAAAACGTGCCAGACAGATGTCTTTAAAGCACAGTGCACTCTCAGCACAGGGCAAGAGTCACAGGGTTAGGACAGATTTATATACTGCATGAGGTAGAGACCACATGCACTCAGATGCAAGACTCTTCTGGAGGGGAAGGGGCAGAGAAGCTGAGCTGGGACCCTGAGTTCCACGTCACTATCTCCTAGCAGAGTGTATGTACTCAGGAAAGGGTGGACCGAATACTGGACATGGGTCAGAACGTGAAAGGGGAAGGCAACCTCATTGCAGACTACCCTAAAATATCTTAGAGTATTTGGGTTGCTGTAACAAAATACCATCAACTGAGTGCTTTATAAACAACAACATTTATTTCTCACAAGTCTGGTGACTGGAAAACTGAGGTCAGTGTGCCAGTATGGTTGCCTTTGGTGAGGGTCTTCATCTGTGTGTGGACTGTGGACTCTCCTATGTCCTCAAGTGGCAGAGAACAGAGAGGACTCCTAACTTTAAAGGCACCGGTCCCAATCAGAGTCTTATGATCTCATCTAATCCTGATTACCACCCAAAGGCCCCACTGCCTAATACTGCCACAGGGAGGTGATGGGGCCTCATTGTAAGAATAGGTGGGGTTTACAAACATTCAGTCCGTAACATCTCCCTTAAAAATATCCTTTGCTCTAAATATAATATATCCTTTGCTCTAAATATATCTCTTTCTTTCTTTCCACTAGGTCGGTTTTGCAACTGCAGAGAATAAACACAGCATATGGGATACAAAATTGTGTGTTCTGAAAAGTGCATGTTAATGATCCCAATCTCATTGATGTAAATCACCCCAATAATAAAGGAGGATGGAAGTTTTCATCATACTTTCTTAGTCACGCTCTTTCCACCACACACAGACACAGGGGTGAGACAGGAGAGGGAAATAAAATAATCAAACAACCCATTTTATCATAATGACTTGGATATTCCAGGTAATTCATCCTTCTAGATTGAACTATACTTGACTTTTTACATGTAGATGAGGGACTTAGCGCCCTTTCACAATGAAATGCTTAATTTGCAAAAGTTCCTTTTCAATAAGCTCATACTCTAAAAGTAAGACAAAAAAAAGGAAAATATCTTACATAAACAGTTCAATTATTTGTATGCATAAGAGAATTGTAAAAGATAATTTCTTTTAATGTGAACAGATAATGAAAAATAAGTGAGAAGTATTAACAGTATTTCTTCTATCAAATTTATGGACATTGACAGTCATGAAAATGTCTATAAGAAAAAAAGCAATGTGGTGAACCTGTAATCATCAAACAAAAGCAAATAATACTAATAAAATTGGCTGATTTTGAAAAAGGAATATTTCAATACTTATAAATTTCATCAAGTTACTTTCTCTTTTCATGAAAAACATAGAAATGCGGTGAGAATTAGCTAGATATGTTTAGATTTTATATTATTTTCTTGTCAAAGAAATGCCCTAATTGGTCCTCACTTAACCACTTAGTGAAAAGAATCCTTTTCTTCCTGTCAGAGGCTTTTAAATTATTTTTTAATTTGTGAAACATTTATGGTGAGAGTGTGCGGTGAAGATTTATGCTTGTCCTACAGAGCACGCCTGACTCAGGAGTCTGGAAGAGATCAGTAGAAGGATTAGTAAAGGTTTGAAATGGTATTTTACTTTTCCTCATTACTGAATACAATGGGATAGATAAAAAAGGGTTTTTGATCCAGAAAGATTGAAACAGAATTAGCATTCATATTTCTCTCTCACAGCCTCACTTTCAGTTTAAATTCTGAATCTATAAGCAACGTTTTAGCAAAACAGCTCCACCTGTTAGCCCAACTCCAGTCCTTGCTCTGCTACTGGGGGGTAGCTTCTGAAAGCCATGGATGCATGAAACTCCTGCTTTCTCTGAGTTGGACTGTCACCTGCTCAGGAAGAATCTACCGCCTTGGATGAGAAAGCATTTGGTTGTGTCTGTAGACCAAATGTTTTTATGTATCCATCCCAAATTCTTATGTTGAAATCTAACCTGCAAATTCCTGGTAACCGGAGGTGAAGCTTAGGGAGGTGATTTGGTCCATGAGGGTGTCCCTTGTGAACGGGATTAGTGCCCTTATCAAAGGCATCTCTGAGACCCCTCTCATCCCTTCCATCATGTGAAGACACAGCAAAAGGGAACCATCTGGGAACCAGAACGTCAGTGTTCACCAGAGAATCTGTGGGCAGCTTCATCATCTGGGTATTCCCAGTCTCCAGAACCATGAGAAATAACTTTTTGTTGTGTTTGCCACCCAGTTTATAATATTTTTGTATCAGTGTCCTGAACAAACTAAGGCAGCAGTGAGCACTTAGACTGAGCCGGGATGACTGGAGGGAGGAGTAGGCCAGACAGAGCAGAGAGCAGGGCCAAGGCCCACCGCAGGGATGGCTGGACCTATGGTCCCAGTCCCCATTCTGATGCTCACTAGCAATTTGGACTTGAGCCCTTCCCTTTATCTCTTTGAGTCTCAAGTGTCTTCCTTAGCAAGTTGACAATGCCAAGACATTAGCCCTGTACTAGCTAATAGTTTGGTTTCAAAAGCCATCCAGACATCCATTCGTTTGTTAAGTCCAAAGCAATGCTTCTGAATTCTTTAGAAACGGCAGTGTAAGCTGGTCCTTAGAAGTTTAAAACCAGGAGTACTTCCTCCTTCTTACTGGTATATGTTAGGGGGAGGTAAACTTTGCTCATGGAAGCTCTGAAGAGAAGGGTGAACAGGCTTGAGATGCCCTTCCACCATAGGCAATGCCTGGCGATCCAGGGCAGTGCCGCAGCCCTTTGTCTCCCTGTAGCACCCAGCCAACTTCTTCACGAGGTGCGGGATCGAGCAGTCTGTGGTCCTAGAGGATGATCCTGGGCGTAGCAGCACTGTGAGGTTGGAGCTGCGGCTCCACACTTCTCAGACCCTGCCTGCCACTCCTGCATTGGTGTGCGGTAGATCAGAATTGCAAACAGCTGTCGAAGACATGCGTATTTTTTTGTATTTTGTGCTTCCATCTGTCCAGGTGATACATATGTAATTGCATCTCATTCAGAGTCTTTTTGGTCAACAGAGGATCTCACTGCTGAGATGGCATGTTTGTTCTCGGGGCCTCCAGGGGCAGACTCTGCTCTGTGGTTGTCTTTATATATCATTGGGCATCTACCCCACTATCCCAGTTCCTGATGTCTCTGGTCATCAAGCTGCACAATTCCCATCAAGGAAACTCTGCATCCTGCTCTTTCTTGGCTACTTTTGAGCCTGACTTGGGTTGGTGGCTGCTTCTCATACCACCTGGAGGGCAGGGAGCCCTCAGCGAGTCTGAGGTTTCCCCACCCACTCTCTGCATCACTCTCATTCCAGCCACTGCTCTCATTCCCAAATTTGTGTCAGAATGCTGCTGCCAAGTGGCTGACACATTCCTTTTCAAGGGTCTTCTGTTAACCTGGTTAGTTAGGTACAGAGTGTGGAGTGTTCCTCCCTGGGGCCCAGCTGGACTGCCATCAGCGACACGCAGAAGCTGTTTACTGATGTTGTGATGTTGTGAGTGCTGCCTGCCCTGGTCTTTCACGCTCTAGCTGGCCGCATTCTCTGGTATATCCTAATAGGATCAGGCATTACATGGGAAAACTCCCCCATTAATGTGTCTTCTGGGAGAGTTAGTTCATTTAGCACTGTCTTTGGACCAGAATGGCAGGGCTTAATTCCCAGCTTCACTCCTTACTAACTACGTGCCCATGGCCTCTCTGTGCCTAAGTATCCTCATATGTAAATAGGCATTAAATTAATAGCAATGTAGCTGCATGATGCTTTTATGAAGATAAAGATAAATTATCTATAGGCCAGATATTGTGGCTCACATCTCTAATTCTATCACTTTGGGAGGTGTAGGTAAGAGGATTGCTTGAGGCAGAAGTTCAAGACCAGCCTGAGCAACATAGCAAGACCCTGTATCTTAAAAAGAAAAAAAAGAAAGAAAGAAAAGAATAGAAAAGTTAGCTGAGTGCAGTGGTGCACATCTGTCATCCCAGCTACTTGGGAGGCTGAGGCAGGAGGATTTTTTGAACCCAGAAGTTTGAGGCTGCAGTGAGCTATGATCATGCTACCACACTCTATAGCCCCAACAATAGAGCAAAGCCATGTCACAAAAAAAGGAAAATTAAAGAATTAATTTGACTATAGTTTTTAAAATAGTACTTACAACATAGTTATCTGCTATTTGACAATTATTTTTTTTCTAATAGCAAACATTGGATGAATCATACTCCAAGAAAGCTCTAAGAAAATGGTGGAAAGGACGAACAGGATTGAGTGGGAGGTGAGGTGAGCAGTGGCAGCCCCAGTGACCTGCACGGATAATGCTATGTAGGGTGAGCAGAAGAAAGTGTGCATATGGAGAAGGGGTGATGGTGCTTGGGAGCTCTCAAGAATTCTGGCGTCCTTTGCCAAGAGAGAAGCGCAGAAAGAGGCAGGAGTGGGGTGAAGATGAACCTCCTGTTTTACAATTTGGAAAAAATGCCGTGAGAAGTCAAAGATGATAGTTTATATGTCTTTCTCCTCTGAGAGAGAACCCAGATAGTGCAGACAAGGGGGCTATCAGTTGTCTGTATATAGTCCAGGTGAAGTAAAAGAGGTGTGTATGTGTGTGGGGGGGGAGCTTAGTCTTTTCAGGCTGATACAACACAAGCCATAGCCTGGGTGGATTGTAACTAAATTTATTTTTCAGAGTTCTAAAGGCTGGAAAGTCCAAGATCAAGGCACTGGCAGATTCAATGTATGTCGAGTGCCTTCCTACTCATAGAGGCTGTCTTCTACAAGACAGAGGAGGTGAGGGGTCTCTCTTAGGCCTCTTTTATAAGGGTGCAAATTCTGTTGATGAAGGTTCCACCCTCGTAACCTAATCCCTTCCCAAGGCCTCACCTATGAATACCACCTCCAGGCTTAGGATGTTAACTTATAAATTTAGGGGGACCACACAAACATTCAGATCATAACACTGTTGTATGTCTGTGTTGTGAGGGGGATAATCTTCAGTTATTAGGTGGCCATATATTATTAGCCACCTAAATAACCATATGGTTATTTAGCTGAATAACTGAAGGTTATTAGGTAGCTGAATATGGAAGGAAACTCGTTACCATCCTCACCAGCACCCAGCCCATGGTAGCAAGCAACATATTTGACAAATAAATTAAATGAATCAAAATGTATGGTAAGTTCTGTTGGAATCCCTAGGCTCTCAGCTGCATTGCATGGCTTCTCCCTACTCCCTGGAAGTTCTGGGTAAGAGTGTGGCACACCCCTGTGCTGATCACTTGGGGAAGGCGGTCAGCAGAAAACTGTCCATCACCCCCTCTGCTTTATGCTTTAGCCTCAGACTAAACGGTGGATTTTCTCCCCTTTAATGTCCCCAGAAAGCTTTTGGGCTAGTAAATCTCTCTGAAAACAGAGCAGTAGTTAGTAAAAAGGGAAAAAAGAAACCTATAAAACCATCTCTTAAAATGAACTCGAAGATGATCATAAGCTCATCGGTATAAACATGTTCAGTCAAAATTGAATTTGTGTTTAAAGAGACTAACAGCCCGACCATCTCTTTGTGTGAGGAGCCTCCTGACAACTCCAGGGCCACATGGACCACCCATCGATAGTAACATTCACAAGGAATGTTCTGACGTGCGGACAATAGGGGAAACTCCTGAGCAGGTATCTCAGTTCTACTGTGGCTTAATGGAGCTAGTCCTCCGCTTCTTAGCAATCCCAATCCTCATGCATGTCTCTTTACTTTTCTGAAATGGGATACAGGGCTAAGGTCTTTAAATAAAAAATTTGATAGTTGCCATATTTCTGACCAATATCAGTAGTAATAGTAATACTAATAGAAGAATAGCAATAGAAGAAAACATGATTTTGTCTATATTGAATTTCTTGGGAATTGAAGTGAGTGTCCAAGATGATTTTTTTTCAGTTGATACTAAAGTCTGTACCTTCACTCAGTTCACAGCCCCTCTTCCTTCCTAGGATACCTCTTGAGCCACTACTGTGTGTCAGAATTGTGTTAAAAACAGGCTGTCTCATGTGAGAAGGTCATGGTGTTTACCTCTGAAACTAAGTGTCTAATTGGCAAGGTGGGCACTGGAAAAATGGTTATAATTCCACATGGTAAGTAATATGAAAGAGGCAGCAGTGAGTTATTAAGGAGGTCGTAATTAATTCTGCTTAGGTGGCAAACAGGAAACAAAGCTGAAACAGGAGGTCCTTGAAGAGTTTCCTAGGAATCTTCCAGGCTTCATGCTAATAAACATGGCCTGCATTTCATATGTTGATCTGAATTAAAAAGATAAACTCTGAATTTTCCACTGTAGTGGCTCCCAGTCCTGCCTGTGCAGTAGAGTCACCTAGGGAGCTTGTGAAAATGGGGACGAGGGAACTGCACAGATCAATTATGGAAGACTCCCTGGAGTGAGCCTCCATCCCCGGTATGGAAAACTATTTCCCCAGCTGATTCTAATTATGCTGCCCAGCCTGACAGTGACTTTTTATAGTAACCAACTACAGGAGACCTTCTGTGCCCTAAGTCAAGGGGACCATTATTTTGGGGAGAGAATGAGAGCTGGAACAGCATTCTATATATCTTTAAAAAGAAAGTATAAAAAATACACAAAGGATTAAAATCCACAACTTCACCTTTATACATTTCACTGTAGTCCACGTAAAGAACAAACAGAATGGCCCAGGGTGTGTATGTGTGTGTGTTTGTGTGATGTTTCTTGGCAGTTATTAGCAGGGCATTGAAAATTACACATCAGTATGTGGGCCTAAACACTCTTATATGCTAAAGACTTTGGGGTTCAAAGATTCCTGCCTCAATTAAACCATCCTGAGTGGTTTCTGAACATTTCAAGTATGCCATAGATTGAGCATACAATACGTTACCAATTAAAAGTCTCTCCTTTTGGAAAAAAACTCAGGTAATTTGAATAAACTCTGGACCTTGTTAATAATAATGTAATATGTAAATATTAGCTCATTAATTGCGACAAATGAACAATGTGAAGGTCAGATGCTAATAACAGGTGAAACTGAATGTGGGTATAGTGTGACACTTTCTGTACTATAATCTTGGCAATATATTATACATCTAAACCTACTCAAAGGTTTGCTTTTACAAAGTCTCTCCTTTTTGTTTTTAAAACTAATATATATTATTCAATGCCACCTTCCGCCTCCTTCATGAGAATTTGAACTTCAGGTAACGTCCCAGCTCTCTTTTTCTGTAACCTAATAAAACAGAATATCAGCCATGTTACTAGGCCAACATTGCTTCTGATAAAAATGATGCCTGGTTGATAAATTGCATCTGAGCTGGAAGAAACATAAACACCTGACATGAAGCTATAGCTTTAGATTATTTTGAGTGTGGGGACTCCCTCTAATTGGCATGATCCTAGTGGGGGACTTGGCAGCTATCCCTATGGGGCTGTTACAGGAGATACTGGTTCCTATGAGGTGTGGGGTTTTTATAACCCAAGACAGCTCCCATACCAGCCTGACACCAGGCTCATTTCCTTACATTTCAACTGTCATCTGGGTGCCAAGAGATTTGCTCCTAGAGAGCTGCATGGATTCTTCTGTATCCCCCAAGGAGGAGGTCGTGGTGCTGCTCTGATTCTTAGTTTTCTGAGTCACCAGATTGCTAAATGTGGCCTATGGGAGACCCGCGTATCTGTTAAGAGGAACTCAACCTGGTGGATATTGACTACCTATATCATTACCTCCTTAGAGAGGCTGTAGACAGATGAAAATGGTGTATTACCGTATATACTCGAGTATAAGCTGAGTTTTTCGGCACAAAATTTGCCGAAAAACCTGAACTTGGCACAAATTTTGTGCCGAAAAAACTCGGCTTATACTCACGTATATACGGTATTTTCACTCGTATTTCCAAACATATCTATTGAGTAGTCACATACATCAGTTCAATGATCAGTAGTGGTATAGGTACTTGCTAATTAGGTGCTATCAGAATTTATTCAAAGATGATCAAAGGAAGAAGTAAAGAGCCCATGAGAGCACTTTTATGTGTCTATTATCTATCTGTCTGTCTATCTATCTATCTATCCATCATCTATCTCTATTATCTATCTATCAATCATCTCTATCATCTATCTATCCATCCATCATCTATCTGTCTGTCTATCTGTATGTATGTCTGTCTATCTATCTATCTAACATCTATCCATCCATCCATCCATCCATGCATCCATGCATCCATCTACATATTCATTCAACCAGCCATCTCATCCATCCATTCATCTATTTATTTATTATTATTCAGGTTTTCCTTTCCCTTTTTTTTTTTTTTTCCTTTGGCGAGGGCTGGGTTTGAACCCGCCACCTTTGGCATATGGGGCCAGCACCCCACTCCGTTGAGCCACAAGTACCATCCCAGGTTTTTCTTTTATGGGGGGATAATATCAGAACTTAGTTAAAAATAATTTAGTTTTTTTTTTCTTTGTATGTTTGTTTGTTTGTTTTTGTAGAGACAGAGTCTCACTTTATGGCCCTTGGTAGAGTGCCGTGGCAGCACACAGCTCACAGCAACCTCCAACTCCTGGGCTTAGGTGATTCTCTTGCCTCAGCCTCCCAGTAGCTGGGACTACAGGCACCTGCCACAATGCCTGGCTTTATTACAGAGTTTAATTTGGTAATCCTCAGGGATTTGCACAGGTGGGTGAGTGGCTATTCCAAATGAGAGGGTCCCTTCCTTCCTTAGTCCTGCAAACTACCACAGACACATGTTTATAACATCTGACAGAAACATGTGTTTACAGGCCCATGTTTCCCACCAGACCCCAATGTGAGTGTTTTGAGACCAGAGAGGGGTCCTTTCATATTTCACTTTCCAACAAGTATCATAAGTAGAAGGCACTCAGTGATGAATTACTGGAATGAAAACAAACTTTGGGGTAAATAGAGCAAACAGTCTCAGACAAAGTGGGAAGCGATTCTAAAATTCCAGACAGTATTTAGTACATTCTTCATGAGAGAAGTCGTTTAGAAAAATGCTTGATAAAACCTTTTTTACCACCTTCAATTTCTCAAAATTGTGCACCATCCAAGACTTTAAGAGCCTTTCGAGTCTCTTTCTTATCTTAGATAAATACCTATTTCTAAATGTTCACCATGCCAAGATTTTGTTATCTAACCAGGGCACTCAGAACTCCAGGTAGGTGCTAATAACCTCGTTGCTATTAAGGATACCAGATTAAAAATTAACAATGCAATCACATAAAATTCCAGAGATAACATCACAATTAGGACTGAAAAACAACACAGGTCTTTACAGAATCTTCCTTTGCTTCTAATAATGCATTTTGTCTGATAAGTTCTTGCCAACAAAGACATCATACTAATTACAATTTGTCATACAAAGGGCAAGAAAACTGATAAATGATTCATTGATTATTTTTCTTTCTGAAATAATTCTTCTGTTCCTGTCCTCGAGTTACATTTGGATAATAAATGGAGGCCTTAAGTGCTTTCCCAAGGAGTTATTTAGAAGAAATCATGTTGACATTATTAATTCTTAGCAACTGTGAGTGCACACACATTAAAAAAAGAAAGACGTAAAGGGGAATAAAACAAATATTTTTTGTTCTTTGTGCATGGAAAAGCATTGCCCTTTTAAAAGTAGTTCTACGCTGTAAAATGTTCTTTGGCTTTTTTGGTAAGATTCCTCAGTCCCCAACATTCCAAGTTAGGGAAGGAACACATCCCTCTCCTCCATATCCCCAGACAGCTGTTCCAAGAGAGGGAAGATGTCTCTCAGCATTTATCCTGGTTTTCTTGTCCTGGAAACGTGATATGTGATAGCTGTTTAATGATCTGTCTGGAAAATGGTTGGGCATGAATAGGAACTTGGGGAAAGTGGGAAGGTGAGCCATTGACAAGGTCTTCAGTGACCTGGAAGTAGTGGCCACCAGGATAGTGGTGATGGAGCAAGAGGGTCCCAGAGCTTCTTTTGATGCCTTCTCTTTCCTAACTATCCTCTCCGGGAAGAGAGTTTATGATTCTCTAATTCTGCATCAAGTACTCTCCATCCGAACCTTTCCCTCGAGGATATCATGGACCTCCTCCATAACACGGCCCAGCCTGGCCTTGGTGTGTTTTCTCAACCCTTTCCCCTGTCTGTATCTGTGTCTCAGTGAGTGGTATCAACAGCTGTTTCGGCCAGAAACATTTCCTCTTGGCTCTGCCTCAACTCCACATCTGATTGCTGGGTTTTACTTTAGAATGTTTTCCCAGTTCATTTCCCCCGTCTTCTTTCACGTAGACCCTCACCACCTCCCTCATCATCTCCCACTCACTTCTTGACGGTCTCTTTGCCTGCAATCTTTTCTCTCATTTGTTCATGGCCTAACAGTTAATTTGCTGTTCTATCATGCAAAGTTGGTTACAGCACTCGCCTCTATTAAAATACTTCAGTTGCTTTCCATTATCTAGATGAGGGGATGAAATCCAGGATTCTTCCCCTTGCATAAGGAAATCTTTACAATCGTACCCCTTTGTGTTTCCGTCTGTTTGCGTGGCGTGTCCTCCCCAATCAGAGGAACGCACAGTGCTCCTTACTGTGCTGCGTGTAAATTAGATTTTTCTTGTTTACTTGTGATGAGTCAAGCATTCTTCTAGGTCCTAGGGCTGGAAGTAGTCCCCAGCACATGCTTTTCTGGAATGTCTTTCCTTTCAAACTGCTCACACATCACCTCCCCTGTGTCGTCTTTGCTGACTCTCCCACGAGGGGTGGCCAGCCCTTCCCCACGTTGCTGGCCCCTATGAACCTCACACACACAACCCTGATTCTGTGTAGTATAAACATGTGTCCTGGTGTTTCTCTCCTTCACTAAAATGAAGGCTTAAATCCTCGATGACCAAAGGCTGTGTCTCGTATGGAGTAAGTGCCCGATAAATACGTGAGTCATTATAAAGGTTTGAGATACACGAAAATCAAGAAATGGAAACTCTGTGCAGATGAAAACAGTTGAAAGGCCTCCCAGCAACACTGCTAAGCTAAGTGAATGGAAACTTGCACAGTGAACCAGACAGGACACTGTCCACTGTGTTCCTTGGAAGCAAAATAATCAACCATAACACAGTCTGTGTCGGAACTTTCATGTATTTTCTGAATGAATGATAATACGGGCCCATCGGGTGTGTCCAGGATAAATCTACTCCATGCAGACTTGCTGTGTACTCTCAACCAAATATAGGCACAATCGCCAGAAGACACCAGAAGACCCTCCACCACCCTGAATGTCAAAGTAATTCCTCAAATTTCTGGGTCATAACAAAATTTGTATTGCTGAAAATTAAAAATGAACATAACTTGAAGGGAGGTGAACAGTGGTCGCCTCAGAGTGGTGGGCTTCCAGAGGCACCCAGCGTGTGCTGCTCCCTCTGCCTGACGTGGTCAACACCCACCTCACCCCACACTCCGCCTGGTAGCTCTTACTAGTCCTGCAGATCTCCTGTGCATTTCTTCAGAGAGCCTTCCCTAATCTCCTTAATCTCCCCCCAACATTAAAGAAAGTCCCCTCAGAATATATTCACGATGACGTCGCATCTGTCTGCAGTAGCCATTATTCACCAGTAATTATATTTATTTATGTAATTATTTGATTAATTTTTATTTCCTCTCCCAAATCATAAATACAACAGTGCAGGGTCCATGTCTGCCACATGGGAGATGCTCAGTATATATTTGTTGAATAATAAATACATAATCTGCTATCTTTATAATAACCAGCCAAGATAAATATGGTTATCAGACACATTTTCTAGAGAAAGTGGACACTGGGTTCAATTAAGTAATTTTAAACATGAGTTAAAAATATATATAAGTAGATCCACAGAGGCGCAGTCTTTTTTCTTTTTTTCATCTCTCAGTTCTGATTGGAAATAAGTCAGTGTGAATGGTGATGCTGAAACCTCCATCAGGAGGACCCGTGTGGGTGCCTGGAGTTGAACAATAGAACAGGTAAGCCTATTGCCTCCTATAATATATGGTTCTTACGTAACTCCCAGTGTGAGTTTGAAATAATTTAAAAAGTAATCTGATATTTGCAATT
Source organism: Loris lydekkerianus (assembly GCA_963574355.1). Lineage (NCBI taxonomy): Eukaryota > Metazoa > Chordata > Mammalia > Primates > Lorisidae > Loris > Loris lydekkerianus. Next base: position 31,626 of record CAUYPK010021515.1, on the reverse strand, counting down.
TAGTGAAACATATGTGACAACTGGGTATTCAAGAATTTATTGTTGCTTTATTTCATAGCCTTCCTAAAACCCTAATACTGGTTCTTTTACAAAATGGATGTATTCTTTTCTATTAAAAGATACTGCAAAGTAATTGTAGGTGAGATGTGGTTATAGTGAGCAGCTGCTCAGAACCTCAGCAAAGCATGTGAGTGTTTATTTTATTTTTTAAAATTTTTTGAGGCAGAGTCTTGCTCTGTCACTGTGGGTAGAGTGCCATGGCATCATCATAGCTTACAGCAACCTCAAACTCATGGGCTCAAGAGATCCTCTTGCCTCAGCCTGCTAGTAGACGGAACTACTGACATGTGCCATGATGCCTGGCTAATTTCTTTAAAATTTTAATAGAGATGGGGTTTCACTCTTGCTCAGGCTGGTCTCCAACTCCTGAGCTCAGGTGATCCACCTGCCTTGTCCTCTCAGAGTGCTAGGATGACAAACCTGAGCCACCGTGCCTGGCTAAAGTATGAGTCTCAGCTACCAAGAGAGACCTACAGAGCCCAGGTAACAGAGGCAGAAATGCAGGTCCACATTAAGCACAGAGGTACTACATGGGTACATCTTGGCTACCTTGAGCACATTTTCTTAGGACATTTTCTGTCTTGTTCCTAGCTGCCGTTGGACCCAGCAGAGCTGACTAGGACACATGCCCACTTTATAATATTTAGCTCAGTGAAGAAGAAGGTGCCACTAAACATAAAACGGATAACAAGGGCAGAACGGGAACCCCTTTCCCACCCCTCGGAGTGAAAGTAAGGACTATTGTCACCACATATCTCCCAGACTCCGTATGGGCGGAATGGTATGTGTGAAGTAGTGCTGATTGTCAAGGAAGAATTGGCTGCTAACTCATTAGGTGTCTGAATACCCAGATCATCTGCTTCTTGTGGGATCTAGCTATTTTCAAAGCTAATTTAAGCTCCCCTTAAAACAAGTGAGTATTTCTATTCCCTTTCCTTCAGACGGATTCTCTGACTATTACTCAAGCAGCCGAGCAGTTGGGAAGAGAGCTCTGAGGAGTCAGCTCCCCCAGCTGACATGCCGCGTCATATTAATGCTGAATTTCAGACATGAATTATTTTAATGGCCCATTTTATAAGCCATTTATTGTCTGAATTCTTACAAGAATTAGCAAGTTTTATCCTTTAACCACTTAATAAAATTCTCTCCAGCTTTTCCAGCTCATAAGGGGAGAGTGGAAAGGCAGGCAGGGCACCCCTGTCCTGCGGGCAGCAGAGTCATTTACACCAGGGTACTGGGCAGGCCTTCTGGTGGTGAGAAGGGGACCGTATGCCAGGAAGCACAGAGGGAAGGGACAGTTTCATTCAGGGTTGCTTTTCTCGCCTGGGAAAATGTGTAATTCTTGCACACTGCTGTGCAAAATACTTGATTGTCACGTGAAATAGTTTGGCCCTAATGAAAAAATCCCCAGAATAACAAACAGCGAGATGTTATAAATGGCATGAAATATCAGAGACCAAAGCAGTGTTTTGCTGTGATGGAATGGCTTGGTACATTATTTATGCACTTTTGTTTTTATTTGGAGCTCGGTAGATGCAGACCTGCTTTTATTAACATTAACTTTCCCAATCTCCTGTCTCATCGGGCGGAAACAGATTCAAATCACTATTTGTATTAATGAGGATCCATTGAGGAAATATAAGCAACTCTAAGTACTTTAGATGGAGAAAAAGTAATACCTGGAATGGGTTACACTGATGATAAAAGACCTGAAAGCTAACAATCCGGGAGAGAGGCGACAACCCAAAGTTACACAGCAGCGGGAAGTGGGATTTCCAGGAACCAGCGCACTCAGGCGCTCAGGCGCTCAGGAAAGGGGTCCCCGTTCTGCCCTTGTTACCGTTTTATGTTTAGTACCACCTTCTTCACTGAGCTACATATTACAAAGTGGGCATGTGTCCCAGTCAGCTCTGCTGGGTCCAGCGGCAGCTAGGAGCAAGTTCCACAGTGGAGACTGGAGGCTGCCCAGCCCAAGCTGGGATGGTGGAAGGAAAAGGTGGCCAGGGGGGTGGAGCCGGGAGACACATCTGCTGCAAATGCCTCCCCAAGGCAGAGGGAGAAACATACCGACTTATCCTCTTTCCTCATCCTCTACTTTTACCCCATGATTGTCAAAACAAGTTGTAATGGGAACACCTAAAATGCTATTTGCTAGCATTGCTAGCAGGGTAGAGGAAGGGAGGGAAATGGAGCTAAGGACGAGCAGGCAGGACAGCACATGCACCCTGACCTCCAGCACCCACCCAGGGCAAATAGCAAGCACGTTAGTTTTATGCTATTGGTTTTGAAATTCAGTTCCCTTTTTTCCCCTTGAGCTCACATTTCTGAGTGACTGTTATTGACTCATCTCTTGTAACCTGTATGACACTCAGATGCTGGAGTTTCCTGTGGTAGAAATGCGGAGATCAGGAGGATGTGCGGAGGAAGAAAGCAGGCAGGGGGACATGGATACTTTACACTGATAGGGCGACATTAAAAACAACGGGAAGGAATGCTTTGTTTTTTCAAGTTGTACTTCTTGGGGAAGACCCTATATTTTTAAAAAAGTGTCTATAACTACTGAGCATTCCCTGGGTCTGTCATTCCTTTTAAAGATGGCCCTGGGGATTCATGGAGGACAAAGGGACCGGCTCTAGACTGAGGTCTGCTCTGGTGGGGAGCAGAGTACCTGTGGCTAAAAAAGGGATGGGGCAAAGTGTGCTCTGTGCGTTCACCATCCCTGCTTCCAACCTCCGTCTCCTTTGGGTTTATATCATGTTTCTGAGGGCAGAGTTCCTCTAGGACCTTCCTCTTGTTCCTGGCCCAGGTGAATCATCCCTGGTGGATACCTACAGCCAGTAATGGGATCTGTCCCTCACCACTCCCAGTCTCCCGGCTTTGCTACCACGTGCTATTCCTCTTGTCCCATTGGGACTCATTAGACCTGAACTGAACTCCTTGAGGACCAGCCTGTCCTTATAACTTCCATTTATCAAGAGCTCAGAATGTGCCCAGTGCCTAGAACCTGACTAGACACTTTACTGGGATGATCACATTTAATCCACAAGGCAACATTAGATTTCAGATGAAGAGACAGATTTGGTGATTCAGTAATTGCCCAAGGTCACCCAACCAGTGATCCCTACAAGTGGGGTTTGCTCCAGATTTGTGGTGAGAAGTGTGTACAGGCCGGGGCCAGGCCAGGGTAGCAGCATAGAATATTTCTCCTCATTTATACCAGGCCCTCCACATCTAGTGGACTCTGTCCTGTCCCTGGGCATCTCAAAACCACAGTGAACTCTGTACACATTGGAGCTGGGGAGAACTGGATGGACAGTAATGTCTCCAGGGACACCAGTCAGCTGGAGAGAGGCGCCGCTTACTGTGCACTGCCCAGGACTTGGGCCGTGTGCTCCTCTGTCAGGCCCTGGACTCCTAATTAGCCTTCCATCTCACAGAGGAAATCGGTGTCAGGTGATCAAACACATTTTTCCTCTTGTCTCTTCTCATTTAGGGGGCTGTATCTACTTCCTACAGGTTATTCTGTACCACTTATCAGGACTAATATGAAATCATTCTAATAATCTGCCCAAACTGGCCTTCATATCTGGTGTCTGCACTATAACAGAAATCTTTTCATTTCAGTTTTAAAGCACTGCTTCATCCAGCCAGCTGACTGAGAACTGGCACACACTCCAACCAAAAGGTAAATGCAGAAATTCTATTAGTTTTCAGACCTGGGGTTGATGCCATTCATTTTAAATAGAAATCCTATACAGGAATAGGAAAAGCACCACGGACAGATTCATTTTTAACAGCATCCATTTACCTACTCTTCAAGGGCCACGAAGGCCCTAGTTTCTATATCATGCAGATACTTTTTATCCTTGTTCATTGACTTTGACAAAGACGGTAAATAGCATGCAGGGAATAGATACATTTTGAAGAAATATTAAAACCCTGATTAATATAACATTAAGAGACATAAAGTCCCTTGGGTAAAGAGAAAGAAAAATTAAAATACCATTGGTCCTTAATGAAATGGTACCAGGCTTATATAAATCTAAATTCCTTACTTTAACCTGAGTTTAAAATAATGGGTGAACTTGACAGAGCTTTACAAATCCTAGCAATGAACATTATCATTTATTACCAGAATGAGTGATAATAGGAGTAGAGGAGAGATAGCATATATTGGGAAGTGTCCAAAGAGTTTAGCAAGATAATATTTCTTTTTCACAATACAAAGATAAAACAGTCATAAAACTGAGAGTTCATTTCATTCACTTGGAGGAGAAGGGCAGGTGGGTGTTCTAGTTAAACAGACTGCACCCCTGTCCTTTAGGAGCATACAGGAGAATGAACAAACTCAAGAGGGAATCTTTACTCTGCAGTGCAAGAAGGCACATGGATTTAAAGTCCATCACAGTAATTAAATTTCAATGTTGACACAGTGCATCTCAACGCTCTGAGTTCTAAATATAGTCTACACTATACCTGTGAGCAGAATGCTGTGCACATGAATATTTATCTCTGTGAGGAAGGTTCATCTGCCCCGTGCTCAGGAAAGGAGGGTTAAGATTAAGACAGACCAAAACAGAGTCCACACAATTTGATGATACTCATTTCAAAATAGCTGAAAGGAACTTGTGGCCTCATCTGATTTTTAAGTACTTTACATGGCAATACCCTCTGTACAAATGAAATCTAATTAGAGGCTAAACATTTGAAATGAAGTAGGTCAGTTGACTTTTGAAGGGGGACCAGGGAGTTCTAGACCCCTCACTTCTCAATGCCATGTGGACTTTGAGACATGCAACCTCAAGTAACTACTCTTTCAACCCATAAATAAGTAAAATAAAAAATCCATTTGCATCAATTGATTTTAAGGTATTGTAGTGATTTGAAGGTACTGACAGATGGCCGAGAGCTATATATTTCAAAAGAAGGGCTTATGGAACTGGTTGGCTGTGATGGAGAAGCAGCAGTAAGATTACAAGAAGTAAACGTTATTTACTTTCTGCCATGTGAAGGAAGCTATCATCTTCTTTCACGTGTATTATTCCCAGGCCCTTGACTGTGGACCCTGTTCCACTCTGCATCTGCCCCTAGACCCAGTCCGTTCAGCTCTGCCCTCAGAGATGGTGTCTGCATTCAGGCTCTCCCCTTGCTGCGAATGCCGGGGATGAGAGTTGTTGCTTGTTCTCTTATGCCTAATGTGTTTCTCCAGTTCAGATTTTTGTATGCATCGTCGTAGTTTCTTAGTGACCTTAGATTAAAGGAGCTGTGGAAATAAATAGTCCCAAGCCCTCAGTGATTTATAACATCTTGTTTCTTGCTAGCATTGCATGACTGTAATGGGTTAGCTACATGTCTTTCCTACCTGGGATCCAGGACAATGGGACACTGCTGGCCTGTAACAGAGGAAAGTTCATGTGGTAGCATGCTACACACAGCTTCTGGAAGCTTTTGCTTAGAAGAAGCATATGGCACTTCTCACATACCTTTAGACAAAGTAAGTCAGTGGGCCTTTGAGAAAGCTCAACTCGATCATCTCAGCTTGGTTTCTTTTGTGTGATTTCAATGTGGATATCATATTTCTCTAGAGCTGCTGGCATGACTCATACCAGTTTCCATTGAGAGCTAGAAGTAGAATATTTTATATCTTTCTGTTATAGAGCTTGTTTCTCCTTTTAGGGTTGCAAATCAAATAATTTCATGTCTGAGGTGGCTGCTGGCTTTTAAGATATTTGGAAAGCAGAGATCCCTAATAGGTCCTGAATGAGAAAAACATTTGCTGTGCCTTAGTGCTCCTGACTCTTGAAGAGCATCTGATAATTACGAAATCATAGCTTTAAAAAATATTTTCAGCATTATATTATATTAAGAGTGACAGCTATGATTTGCATCAGGAGGGACTGGGTTTTTTATAATAGATACTTATTAGCAGATTCATGGATAGACAGATTCACAACATATTCATTCATTCAGCATCTGTTAGGCACCCAGCAAGTGCTGTACCAGATGAAATCTACCTACTCTCAAGGTGTTTACGAATACCCAACTAAGGGGGACAGCAGGCATTGTCAAAGCATTTTCAACATCTGGCATCATCCAAACTGCTATACTGATTCCAGCTCTACCATCACTGATCATAAGACCTTGGGCAAGTTACCAAGTTTCTATAATGTTCCCCCACCTCAGGTGGGGAGAATGTAAGTAATGACCTCATAGGTTTGCTGTGAAGATTTTCTGAGATCATGAAAAGCACCTGATTGTGCTTGGAGCAGAGAGAGCATTCAGCATATATCAGTCATGGTCCTCATCACCACCGTAACTGGATTACGTATTAGATTAGTCAGCCTTATAGAATTTCATCCAAAAAATATCTGCAGGTCATTACTGAAGAAGCACAGACAGGTCAACAGTACAACGTAGATGTTTAAGAAACTAAAGCCAACTCGCATAATACTTTAAAAAATGTCATATTGTAGGAAAATCGATCCTACTTCAGTCTTCCCTGGTCAAGTCTCACCTAGAATATAGCAATATGCTTTCTGGTATGTGGCTTTCATTTTTGATAAAAGAGCCCCTGTTATATCCACACCACACAGAATCTTAAGCACGTAGTTCTCATAAAGATGAGTTCCTGGGACTCTTTTATATTTGGTAAATCACCAGAAGCCATAACATGCTCTAGCCTTAGTTTTTTCTAGGATTTTTTTTTCAGACAACTGTTGGTCAATTCTACAAGGATGTTTTAAAATGCCCTTCAGAATGTCACAAGGACTTACACCAATCCCTAATTTCCTGCTGATCTTTACCATCTGTTACCTTGACCTTTTTATCAAAGGCTCGTCAAGCTGCAGGAAGCCCTGCCTGTTAACACCCAGTGTGATATTCTTCCTCTGTTTCTTTGCCTCTGTCTCAGCCCTACCACTTGTATGTACAGACGGTGCCAAAAAAAAGGTATACATATTTTAAGAAAGGAAAACACTGTATTAAAATCGTAATACTCAAAAACATTTGAGGTCTGTAATCACAAGCGATATAAGATGCAATATACAAGATAACAAACATTATCAGTACTGAGTATTACAGTTTTAACACAGTTTTTTTTTTTTTTTTTTTGTGTGTTAAAATTTTGTTAGGTTTTTTTTTCTTTTGGTAGCCGGTGTTTTTTGTCTGCCATTATGGTTTCAAACAGTTCACCAGAACACAAAAATATATGGCAGAAAGAGAGGCTCCTGAGAGGTACATAATACACACTACTGAATACTTTTGACTCAGTATCGTACAGCAGAGTGCTCATTGGCTGAGAACATTTGCCATATGGGGCATAAACGTTTGCTGCCCGAGAGCCTCCAGCACAGTCCACCATGTCAGCTCCCATTGGCGCAGGGTATGCTGGCACTCTGAGGCTCTGAAAAATCAGATATTAACAATATGCTCTAGTGCAGGGGTTCTCAAACTGCAGCCGGCAGGCCACATGAGGCGGTGTGAATTGTATTTGTTTCCGTTTTGTTTTTTACTTCAAAATAAGATATGTGCAGTGTGCATAGGAATTTGTTCATAGTTTTTTGTTTAAAAACTATAGTTCAGCCCTCCAACCATCTGAGGGACAGTGAATTGGCCCCCTGTTTAAAAAGTTTGAGGACGCCTGCTCGAGTGAATTGTTCTAGAAATACTCAGATATTTCTTTTGGGAAATGATTTTATATACCAAGAAGATTGTCATGGTCCTGCCAGCAAGGTGCAGTATTAAATGGAACACATGTTCAGATAAAGCAGCACTTGAAAAGGGACAAAGATAAGCTGTTGTTTTCTTAGGGAAGAACCTGGTGATGAAGGAGAGATGACACTTGGTCAAAGGAACTAAACATGTGGGCCTCCAAAAGAAAACACAGTTCACTTGCAAGCTACTACCCAGCAAACTCGAAAGCTGGCATGTTCTGTCTTGTTCCAGAGAGCAGGAGGAGGAACAAAAACCAGAAATAATAAGACAGCATATTGTTGTCCAGCTTGAGAAAGTATTTAATATTTAATACTGTCCAAAAAAGGAGTAGTTTACATTCTGTGATATGAACTCATCACTCAGGGTGGTAAATATGGATGACCATTTGTTACGGATGCTGTATATGGTGTTCAGGCATTGAGGAGTGCGGTGGTTTACCAACAACGGCCACAAATTCTTTGACATTACCTCCATAGAGAGATATCTCCTCCTCTTAAATCCATGAGGGATAGTAATTGCTTTAATTAATGAAGGATATATTATTGGCACTATGTGACTTCCAAGGCTAGATCCTAAGAGTTTGCACAACATCTGCCTGGCTTTCTTGGAATGCCTGCTTTTGTGGTGCTCCATCTCAGAACCCAGCCACTGCATTCTGCAGAATCCAAGCCAAAGGGAAAGACCACGTGTGGGGAGCACAACTCAAATTGGATTTGAACTTTCATCTATATCAGTTTTGTCATTGGAAAAATTAGAAATAAATTAAGTTCTACTAAAATCTAATATCCTGCTTGAGAATGGCACTATCATTACTCACGCACCCATCAGAGGCAATACATTCAACATGCTCTTGCAGTATTGTGCGACAAACTCTGAATTTGAGGTCTACTCAAACTATGTCCTTATTATATTATTTCTTTTTGACTTATTAATTAGCATCCTCAAAATGGACAAAGGGCTTTTAGATATTTCTGCAAAGAAACCACAGATTGATGACAAATAGTACTCATAGCAGTCCACAGACACGGGAAATTGGTGGAGCTGACTCGACCACATCAAGCTTCTGGCTGAACACAGTGTTGGAGTCAAAACTGTGATCAGATCTGATCAGCACTAACTAAACAATGTAGACATCATGCAGGAGACTATTTCAAACACAAATTTACATATACTGTATTGCCACTGACCCTTACCCAGAGAGTTTCTGTGTTTGGTATACTATGTAATGATAATCATACGTACATATGTACGTATTTGTTACCAATAAATAACAAGAGAGGGTCGAAAAAATGTTCTACTATTTTTGACTCACAATTTCATGTAGCTCAGTCTAATTTATCAAGGTAAAATGATGAAAAATTATTTACCTTTATCTGTCTGTAGGCTACTAGTTTAAGAATAGGGCACCTGATAATCAGGGATTTAATAAGTGATCAGGAAACTGTTTACTGTTGATCCCCAACTGCACTTATCTTATATGTATGAGCACAGATAGGTGACACATTACAAAATTATTGCTTTATCTGGGGGCTAGATAATTTAATTGTAACACAAGGACCCTACCCAATGGGGGTGGCTCCTAGCACTCGTATAGTTTATGGAATCTGACTTGAATGACAATGAGTATTCTCTGCCTGACTCCATCCCTGCAGTGATATATCTAGGAAATCAACATTCCTTAGTAAAAAACAAGGCTTTAAAAAGAATGATCTTTATGGGAGCTGGTGGTTATAGAGAATTTTAGTGCCAATAAAAAGAAGATGAGGATTACTTGTTCCTTTGAGGCCGTGAGGTAATTAAAAAACAATATTTAGTGGCTTTTAGAACACCTATTTCCATGAAATCTCAGCACTAAACAATCCAGGGAAAGCAGAACAGATAACTCACCTAAACAGATCAGAAAAAAATGGATAAAGCAACCATAATTCTATGCCACTCCTCCCCCTGTAGATTCATTAAATTATTTCAAACTCTTGGCATAAAATTCCGTAACACTTGGAAACATGTGTCTTGCATTGGTGCTCGTCAAAAGTAGCGTCTGAAAGGCCGCGCGGGAATGCTTTCCCATAGAAGGGCCAGTTTCCTGTTGAATCCATCTCCCTAAAGGCTCAGAAACTGCACTCACATTCTGCTCACACAGTACCCACTCTCTCTTATCAGCTAAAGCTGTTCTCAGTTTCCCAGCACAATATCTAAACTGGATTTCTGCCTTGAAGTAAATGGAAATCGTGCATTTATTTGTTCTTTTACTCATCGAGTCATTCAATAGGCTTTCCAGTGAGGACCTGAGCCAGGCAGTGCTGAAGACACAGAAGAGACAGTAATTTGCAACCTGGGGCTGAGGGGCCACCAAGAAATGAGAATTCCAAACACCAGGTGAATTTTGTTCCCTAAGATAACATAAAACTGTGAGAAGAATAAAATGGGTTGTTGAAAACAAATGTGTTCTGGCACCTTTGTGCATCACAATAATTTAAATTAAAAAACTGTCTCCTTCAGGAGTGATCTCAAAGTTAGAACCAGGTGACAGAAGACCTGAAAAGAGCCAGGGAAAGAAAGAAAGTTCTGGGAAGAGGGAGGGGATAGCAGCCATTTCCAAAGTTCCTGGGATATCATATCCCAAAAGATTTAAGAGTGGACATGATGTGGAAGAAACCCAAGTGCCCATCAACCCTTGAATAGATTAATAAACTGTGGTGTATGTATCCCAGGAAATACCATTGAGCCATGGAAAGATGGAAACTCTACATCTCTTGTGTTTACCTGGATGGAGTTGAAGAACCCTCTCCTTAGTAAAGCATCTCAAGAATGGAAAAGCAAGTACTCAGTGTACCCAATAATAATATGAAACCAGTAGATGCCAACTACACACCCACACAAGAGAAAAATGCAATTAAATTCAAGTGGGGGAGAGGGAGGAGAGGGAGTGAGTACACAGGAGGAGGGCGGGGCATTGGCATGGTCACAACTAAGGGACACAATGTGAGGGTCCACGGTACACGTCCTGGGTGACGGGCACAACTACAATAGGGAGGGCCTCACCTACCAAACCTATGCAACCAATCTGAAATAAATAAAAAAAACCCGGGGGTTAATTTTCAGCGCTTCCTATTGGCCAAAGATGAGATGATTTGAACATCAATAGGGATAACAAAAATGGACTGGAATATTTCAGTAAAATTTAAATCTATGTCTTCTTCATCATATTACAAATATGGATCAGGGAAGGACACTATCAGGGAACTAACTCATTATTTTTAAAGCTGTAAATAAAAAGATCAAGGATCTGCCCTTTCTTGTCTGTACTAACTGTACCCACTGGTAACCAAAGAGTGGGTGAGGGGAATTTTTTATTATAGAAATAACTCATCTAGTAAGAAAAGAAGGCACTCGAAAACAAAAATGTCACTATTTTGTAATCTCTACTAACTAATGGACCCAGGCCTTGAATATCAACCGCTAACAAATCCAGAAGAGACAGTCTATACAAGGGGCTTTGTAGTAAGTAGACATTACCAGATATTTAGACATATTGTCCAAAAAATTAAATCTGAGTATGATGGGGCCTGTCGATCTGACTACTGATTGTAGTAAGGAAGGGGCCAATGAACATATTAACCCACAGGGTGGGGATGCAGAAGCTGGACCATGAGAATCCACGGGACAAACAAACTTGTATGTTCAACAAACGAGCTGCAGAACAAAGCAGGGGGAAGGAAGAGGGTACCTATATATTTTTAAAAGTTTTAAAGACATGCCAGTGTATGAACAAGAAATGTACGGACTTTAATTGTGAGTTAAAAAAATTTTTATGATACATTGGATAATTGCATTGGCAGAACATTTGATGATATTAAGAATTACAGTTAATTTTTTTTTAGTGTGATATGAGTATACTGGTTATGTATAAAAGTTGAGTTTTTGTCTTCTAGATGTAAATAATGAAACATTTTGAAGTGAATTAATATGACTTTGGAGTTGCCTTAAAATAACATAGGGTGGGAAAGAGCTGGGGAGATGTGAGTGCTTGTGGAGGTGGGCAACGCACTGATGACTGCTGGGGCTGGTGATGGATGTGCTCAGCTTGATTATATTTTATCCTGGTTTATATTTGTGTTGTTTGAAAGTTTTCACCACAGAAAGCAAACATGAAGAAAACAGTAGACATAGAACTCACAGACCCAAAATTCCAGCAGGAAATGGGTAATTTAGACTCTTTCACATTTTCTGGGCAAATTACCAGACATCTCATGGTCTAGTTTTCACAAATTCAAAGCTCTATCCAACATGGAAGCATATGCATTCATGTAAGGATGACAGGAAGCAGGAATGAACTCTCTTGGTGCATTTGTGTAGAATATGTGTCTGTAAACACACACACACACACACACACACACACACCCCTTTGTGTAAGCCTGGTATATCCTCAGATGAATCTGTTGATATTCTGCACGAAACTGTTTCCAGCCTTGTCAGAGAAGACATTTTATGCTGACAACAAAACCAGTATTTCACTTAGCACAAAAACACATTCAGGTTGTATATCAGACAAATATTTAGCTTAGTGGCGCCGGTATGCAGCATATGTAAAATATATCCATGAGAATGAGAACTCAGATTCTGAGCCCCAAAGATGAAGGGAATTCCACACAAGCAAACGTCTGTGTCTAAGTCCATTCCAGCCTGGAGAAAACTCCTGCACTAGATGCAGGAATTCCAGGCTGTAGGGCAGCTCCAAGTTTCCTAGGGCTAATCGTTAATACTAAATATATAAAATCTTCAGTTCAACAAATCAAGCAATAAAAAGATGGCTCAGCTACTTTTCAGAGCAAAGGTCAAAGCATCCACTTGAATACCGCACCCTAGGAAATGCAAGGGCAAAGACGTGAAAACAAAATAACACAAGCAAACAACAACAAGCCCCCATACTCCTGAAAAGGAACAAACTCCAGATTATTATATAATGGCCTCTTGTGCCTGATTGTTTACCTCATCTAGTTGTTTACATAACATAGAAACCCTTGTGGGCCCCTGCATTATTAGAACCAATTAGCATATTTCAAGAAAGTAGTGGATTACTGCAGATGAAAGTGCTTTGTCAACGGGGATTTTGTGGTTGGCAAATGTGATTATATATCCATTAGCATCTGCAAGGCACATAAACATGTATCAGGTACCTCCCGAAACACCTCGACATGGATCTTCTAATTTCCACTGTTTTAAATAAACAAAACAATTTGTATCCTGGTGCAAAGACAATTTTTAAACAACTGGGCAGTGAATGAGGGCAAGTTATTTCTGTTACTTAAGCAATTATCAACTCCCCATCTGCTATCTAAGGATAAATGGCAAAAAGAATAGTCTGTCACTGTCATTTTTTGAAATGTGGCAAATGTTGACCATCTACTTAATTAGTCTGTTTTCATAATGAAATTTTATGGGAGAGAAACTTGGGGAAAATTATAATAGTCTCTTTCCAACTTGAACAGAATAAGGACATTATGAATGAGAAAACAGCCCCTCCCACAATTGCTGGCTCTGTTAATGCAATTCTCTGGGGGTCTCTGTTCACACTGAGGATGCTGGTGGTTCCCATTACCACTAATGGGAGCAAGGTGTACGTGAGGATGAGCAGAGGGAGTCAGGGCTGAATATTTCACCTCTTTAGCACATCTTCATTCCTGACAAATGCTGGTGTGCTGTAATGAACTAAGCAGCAGCTAAAGAAGAACACATACCCAGTTTTTAAGGTCCATGAGAAAATTAATGTTTTTATGACATGATTCATAAATGATATTAAATCTATGAAATTTTAATGCTTTAATTTTGGGCCACATGGCGTGAGTTAGTGAGCCAAGATACTATCAGGCCTTGTTTTTACAAGAGCAAGTTCTACTAAAAGATTAAGAAGCCATAGCTCTTGCTAGAGATTACCTTCCCAGCATAAAGAGTCAGTGGAAACAGAACCCTAGCATGGCCCTTTTCTATAAAACAGCTCCCTTGGAGGAATCCAAAGCTCTCCACTGTATAGTTTTAATATAAAAATCAGTGTAATGGGAAGATGAACAAGTTTTGCTTGCATGAGAGTTAATAAGAACAAATTAGATAAAGCAAAACAGATCAGAAAAGAGTGAAAACATTTAAAAATATTTACATACCACAACTTTCCTTCTTTTTTTATTTGCCATCATATCTGAACAATTATGCAGGAAATCTACAAAGGAACGGAATTTCGCATACAGCTAGGATATTAATCTTCAAACTACAGATTATTAATCTTTGTCTTGCATAATTTTGTCTTTTTTCTTCCTTCCTTTTTGGGGGGTATGTACAGTGCTTGATCCTTCCCCACCAGGTGCTCCCTCTCTACTGGACATCATGGGAGTTGATAAATCAGGGCAGAGCTGGTCTGCATTGGGGAGGGAAGTAACCACCACAGAGCAAACTCTCCAAGTGAACGATGTTCTATTGTTAAGTCACAGATGCCCGACTATGAACTGTTAAAGATTATGGCCTTGAACAGGGTATTGATGATAATAGCACTTGGATAGCTACAAGGGAAGGGACACTCCAGGCTGCCATTCTGCTGGATCAGTAATGGAACATCTAGACTTTGGATATGGGTGTAAGCTCTGCACTGGCATTGGTGTAGATGTGACCATGGGGAAACTTAGAAGGTGACCGTAGTGATATTCAATAATGAAGTATTGAGCACTTTTTCTACAAGGAGTCCACGACCTTCATCGCTGACTTTGGACATGCATACATACATATGTGTGAGGGCATGGAAGGCAATTGGTTATAGCAGCAAATCCCTTCTTCAGCTAAGTGTGACCTTCTCAGCCCTGTGACTGCTATGGAAATAGTTTTAATCAGGCTCCCCAGAGACCATCCTCTGGCATTTCTGACACGTCATCTGTACTTTCCAAAATTATTCTACAGCTTTTATGAAATGAACTCTACAAGACAGCCTCTCAGGTATAACGGATGTCTCTTGTAAGCCAGATAAATGTGCACGGCCTGTGTCTGTGGAAGCAAATAGTTCAGCTCTTCTTGGGGTGTTATTACCAGTTTGTGTCTGGCTTCCATAGCACTTGACCACCAAGATCCCTTGGTCTAACTGCAGCAGGGGAACAGCTATCATCAATTATGGATGGGGAGCAAACAATTAACTTTGCAGGGAGCAATTCAAATGAAAGCCAAATTTCTTTTTGGACATTCTGTGATGTCAAAACTTTGGCTTATCGGGAGGTACAAAAACACTTCATTTTCCATAGTGTCTATAACTACCACTGAGTTCTCTCCCTTGGCCTTTCTCTGTTCTTCTGTAAGAATAAAAGCGCCATTTTGGAGAGAAACATCTATTGCCAAATAACTAATAATCCAGTTCTCCACTGTATCTGACAGTCTCTGGGGGAGAAGGAGAGAAATTTTTTTGAGCAGAGTTGCCTAAGGTTTCCCTAGCTGGCCCTGACTGCACTGGCCACCTGTTCCCTGTTTAGAAAAACCATCCTTTCCCTCCCCAGCCTTCTGTTTCCTGTCTCAGACTAATGATGATATATGGGGTGCTGTGTTCCTCCTAATTATGAAAATAGCTTTCCATTGGTTCCAAGATTTTTATTTGATATCTTCTCAGAATCTTGGCTAGCCTCTGTGCCTTGGGGCCCTTACATAAAATTAGATCTTAGAGCTCCCATACGGGATCTGACGCACAGCTCTTAACCAGGAGCTCTTATTTAAAAAAGAAAAGCTGATGCTTCAAAGTAAAAGATGCCTGTTCTCTACCACGCAATCCACTACACCACCACACGTGGGCTTCCACTTCTGAAGAAAAGGCCCCAGGCCCCGATGCCCAGACACCATCACTGCTAATCACAGCACGGCCGCCACCTGTTCCCTGCAGAGTTCCTTCAGGGTGCTTTGTTCCCGCACAATTTGATCCCTCATCTACCTTCAAAAGATGCCGCTATCCCCTCAAATTCCCAGGTCAGAAACCCTAGAGTTATTCCTGCCACCTCCCCACTTCCCTATTAGTTATCATCAAATCTCCCTCCTGGTATTACAGAAGCCACTGCACTCAACACATCCCTACTCGGCTACTTCATCTGAGGCTCACAGGATTTCTAAGGTGGGTTACAGGAAATACGCAGCAGTCCACCCTCAGCCGCCCCTGCCTCCCTGCCATGACCCTGGCTCCTTTAACTGTTTCTACACACCATACGTAGTCCGAGTGACTGTTCTGAAGTATAAAACTGCGATTACAATTTCTTTTCTTGAAACCCTTCAGGAGCTCTCTTCTGCCTTTGGGTGCTGTACCAGCCTTGCCAGTGATGCTTGGAATGTCTTTCTCCTTGCTCTAAGTAACTCTGACTTGTCCCTGGGCACCAAGGCTGACAAGTGCTTGTCATATCTGAGTGCACACCTCTCATGAGATGCCCTTCACCAGGCTGGCTCCGTGCACACCTCTCAGGAGATGCTACCCACCAGTCTGTCTCTGTGCACAACTCCCAGAAGATGCCCCTCACCAGTCTGTCTCCGTGCACACCTCTCATGAGATGCTCTTCAGCAGTCTGTCTCCGTGCACACCTCTCACGAGACACTCTTCACCAGTCTGTCTCCATGCACATAGAGACGCCCTTTCCTAGTCTGTCTCTGTGCACACTTCTCACGAGACACCCTTTCCCAGTCTGTGTCCGTGCACACCTCTCAGGAGATGCCCTTCCCCAGTCTGTCTCTGTGAAAACTTCTCAGGAGATGCTCTTCACCAGTCTGTCTCCGGGCACACCTCTCACGAGACACACTTTACCAGTCTGTCTCCTTGCACACCTGTCACGAGACACTCTTTCCCAATCTGTCTCCTTGCACACCTCTCACGAGACGCTGTTTCCCAGTCTGTCTCCATGCGCTCCTTTGAAAGTGGCTTATTATCCTTTGGATCTTCGGTATTGATGATAAAGTCTGAAACAGCCTAGGTTCCCCACATACGTTTGCTGTATCTATCAGTATTGAAAGTAATGACTAAAGGCTGTCCTCCTTTTGATGGGCCACTAAGTGCCTCAGAGGATAGGACATTAGTTTGCAGGTTCCCCTGGAAATCACAAGATGGAGGGAAACTTCGATTTTTTTCTCTCTCCCATTGAACTGGTAGTGTGTTCATGATGGCTATTGTACAGAGACATGGGAATGATCACATTTCTGCTGGTAATTAAAACGGATTTCCCTTTCCTCCATGCATGACGATAAACGCTTACTGTGGCTCAAATCAAGATATTTCATTGCTGGCTTCTCCATGACACTCTGCTCTGCATATTAGCTACAAAAATTGGGTATTTTGGCTACCTCAAACTGAAACTCCATATTCAGAGTTTCTAGTAAAGTAGCTCAGCTATTTAGATGCCCTTGACCAATGCAAAGTACAGATGGAGCCTACAAGGTCAACTTCTTTGTTTTGCCATATGGTTTGAGAAAGACTAGACGTGGAGTGGTGAGTGGGGAAGGTACCATCACCTTCCCCAACAGCCAAGTGAGTTAATCAACCCTGATGACAATGGAGTGGCAGATGTCAGGGCTGAGTCCCTTCACCACCAGCTCTTCATGACTTTCTATTATTTTCCTTCATCAGTTTTATGGAAGATTTTAGCACTTCAACACCTTCAGGGCCCTTCCTGACTGTTTTGAACTCTGAAACGTGGAAAGAAACACGCTCCTGCTTCAACTCCTCTGCCCGAGGCAGCTCCCGGGACCTTGCTCATTACTTTCTGAAGAAACTATGGGCCCATGGATTTCAGACCAATAAAATAAAGACCATTTTAAAATCTGGAGCTACTGGCCAGTAGAATGGGCTGCCTTGGGATGCAGAGAGCTTTCTGAGCTTGGAGATTTTTTAAAAAGGCTGATAATTAAGACTTAATATGTCAGAAGGAGGATGGATTCAGCCTGAAAAGGAGGCATGTTGATTAGGTAGAAGTGGACAGGGGGGCAGATCGTATAAATTCATCTCAGAGATTGCTTGATCCCGACAGATTTTACTCAAAGGGTGATAAATTCTATGTGCAGGCTTAACTAACTGGTTGTCATAAAGCTATAAAATTTCATCTAGCAATAAGACTGATATTATCTTATTTTGATGTAATCTATTTCAGACATAGTTTAAATAAAAATTCCTGATTCTGAATTTAATAACCTTGTTCCAAATGATGCCCAATAACCTATAAGTGCTTATTTAAAACAGTTTGGCTACCAATTTTTTTCTGAATTGTCAAGTTTTACACTGGGTATTTCTACTCTCTCTCTTCTGCTTTCCACAGATTATAACCCCCACCAAGGCATTTTTGCATTATTCATCACAATATTTCTAGTATCTAAATTGTGCTTGGCATATAGTAGGTGTTCAATGAATATTTATTGAATTATGAGCATTTTCTTACGCACAAGATTGTACAAAAATGATAAAGATATCTCCCCAGAGCAAATATTTTCCTTGATTCTTTCTCCTTTCCTCCTTCTATGCACCTGTTCCTATCCATAATTGCTCTAAGGACTCAAAAAACATGAGCAGACCACTCATTAATTCCTAGAAGCACACGACCAGAGGATAAAAATGAACACTGTTAACAGTATTTATCTGGATAGGAAATACATTAATGTACTAATGTTTTTCTTTACGCTTTTCTATTTTCATAATTTTTTCAACAATGAAATTTTATTACAGATATGGTATAAAAATGAAAGAAGGACCAGGAAGATCCCACTTTGGTCATAACATAAAACAAATCGGGCCAACATCCCTAATTAGCGTGGAATCGAGGGGGATGTTTTTCCCTTTTCTTGTGCAGGGGAAACATAAGCAATGTGACCTAGGTCAGATGTCACAGAAAAGTTTGGGCAAAGAAAGAGCTAAGCATGTATGTTCCCTGGGTCAGGGCAGGGGGTCTTCTTGGGTGAATGGAGCCCTGTTCTCTCAGAAATAAAAACATTGCTTTGCGTGTTTATGTTGGACGTGATGTTTGCTGCTGAGTGCCAATCAGTCATGGGTTTATATGTGGAAGGAGGAAGCGGGTGACACAGTGACCTGTCAGCCGGTTCAGATGGCCTCTGGCATTTCAGCAAGTGACTGGGTGCTTGAGAGAGCCAGTTCCACTCCCTAGCCCTGGTAACCATTTAAAAGTTGTCCACAGGAATTGGCAGGTGCCTTGTACCCTTCTTGGATGAGCTGTGGCTTAAGTAACTCCTGAGGTGTGTTCAGCATTGCCTTCAGCCAGCAGTACAACTCAAACGTTGAAGCCTATTTCTCCATGACTCCCCTGGCAACTCACTTCTCACCCAGCCACATCAATCACTGAAAAAAGATTATCTACTGCTACAAAATTTAGTTAACTTTCCGGGCTATGGTGTGAGATCAGCAAAGCTTCTCTTTAACTGATAAGACAAACAATTTAATTTTCTTCTCTAGTGAGCTTAAGATACTTAGTTACTACCCAGAATTCTTCAAAATGGTATCTTCTTGTCTCCTTGCCAAGCTGCGAGACTAACAATACTTTTGACAAGCTGAAAGATTCCTTAGCTGCCTGCTGTCTCTGCAACAAATTCCTTCATCAACTAATTCACTAATTTGGGCCTTCTTGAGAACTCAGCTAATTTGTAAGAACAGGTGGCTCATTCCATAAGTGTTCAATAAAGATTCACACATGATTACACATACAGCATTGCCTTAAAAACAAATGGAGAAATGTGTGCATTTATGGAGAAGCTAAAGAGACAGACAAGAGATTCTTCAGTAGCTAACAGTGTGCATCTGGTGATCAGGCAAAATTCTTCCAAGAAAAAAGAAAAACTGGTGGGAGAAGGGAGCAGAAGCAAGTGACATAAGGATATAAAGTCCTTGTCACATGGACAATTAACTTTCCTTGCAGAAAGTGGCAAGAGGTGATGGATTTGAAACAAAAACTACTAATGACTGTTTCACTCTTTTTTTCCCTCAATTCTTAATGTTCACCTGCCCTTGAATTCATCCAGTCATACAACCTTTCTTGAGCACTCCCTAGCACCTGAGTATGTGGTAGGCGCTGATTCAGTCACCTAGGTCAACAATCTTCTTTCATTATAAAAAGAGGAAACAGTATGTTACATGGATAAGAAAACGTCCTTACCCTTTTCAAAAAATAAATTACATGCAGAGATACTACTAGAATAGGTAAAAAGAAAAAAGACAGTTCAAGCAAAAAATTGTAATTTCTATCATTTCACCAATTGCCTGGACATAAACTGTCAATAATTCTTACTGATGATTTTGTTAAATTTAAGGAATTGACTAATTATTTTTCCATGAGGAAGATTGAAATTTCTTAAGAAAATGCCTAATATTTAAGAAAACTAGAAAATATAATGTGATGTTATCATTATATATTTTACTTAAAAGCAAAATAATTTTTGTTAAAAGAGTTGCTATAAGAGAACATAGGAGTCTCCACCCTTTCTTCTTAGTAGAGAATTAAGAAAACCTATCTGGATATTGTATAGAAGTCATTACCTCGCAAACCACCAGGACCAAATAGTACAAAGTATAATGAGTATCACAATAGTTTTGAATTAACACATACATAAGAGGGAAACTTTCTTTCTTCTTTATAATCTTAGTTATCCTTGTATTCTTGTTTTCCAGAAAAAATAAATATTTGCACATATAAGATGGTAAATACCTATAGTACTCTGAAGGTTTAAAACACAGGCTAGTGGCTGAGTGTGGTGGTGTGTACCATAGTTTCAGCTCCTTGGGAGGATGGCATAAGCTCTGTTTGAAACCAGTCTAAGCAACATAGCAAGACTCCGTCACTTAAAAAAAAAAGACAGTAACAGAAATAAAAAATTCAACAGAGTTTCCTAATAAAACATGATTTCTGAAAGAAAGAGGATCCAATTTCTACAATCATCATAAAACTATGGCTTTGAAAATCCTTCAACTGGCATGCGCAGGGATTATTGGCCCTTATAACTATAGAAATGATCTTTTAAAAAAGTCAATGGCTAAAGACAGAGGCAATCTACATTTTTTTGGTCCAAGAGTTCAGAAGGGGTTCAGTTATTTCTTTCACTCTTTCATTAATTTATTCATTTGTTCTAAAATCAGCAAGCATCTAACAAGATGGTACCATGTTAAGCTTGACTATGAAGGCAAATCACACATTTACTACCCTTAGTGACGACAGCCAAGTTGAGTCAGTGCTAGGAGAGGTGCATGCACATTGCAGAAGGAAGTCTAAACCAGGCTTTCCAGGAGAAGTGATGATAGATATAAGGTTGGAAGAATAAATCATCAATGGAAGAAGAAGGGGTGGAGATAGAGAAGGCAAAGTGGAGGCATGTAGTGGTAAAGCAAAACAAATCATGATGTCAAAGATGTTTTGAAAATAAAAGTAGTGTGGTCTAGCTGTAGAGATGGGAAGGAGCCAAGGAAGTAGAAGGTAAGTTCAGGACAATTTTTAAAAAGTTTCCATGTTAAGCTAAGGTCTAGAAATAGTGAGGAACCATTGAGCGATTTTAACTGAGGTCATAATATGACTGGATTTGCATTTTGAAGGAGTCCATACCTGAAATGGGGATATTTCAGAAGATATTGTAGTAGTTGGGTGGGGAAATGACAACTAAATGGCAGTGGGATGGGGAGAAGTATACAGATGTGAGGTAGAACAGATGAGATGCTGTGAAATCGAATGCAGAAGATACGTGAATAACTGAGATTCTAGCTTTAGACTATGTCAGAAGCCTCCTCCATCACCAGTGTTAGGAAAGTAAGTCAAATAGCAGGTCTGAGAAAAGGTAGGATGTGTTTAGTTGTTGACAGTTTGAAGTTTAGCTGACTACAAGGGGCCTGAAGTAGAGACATCTGGTAGATCACTGACATTTGTGTCTGGACATCAGAGGGCATCGGCTGAGAATATGAACATATCAGTGATACCTAAAGATGCGGATGAGCCTGGATGGAGTTCCCAGAGATGAGCATCGAATGGAAAAGAGAGAACCAAGAAAAGTCCTGGGGAGAATGACAGTTCTGGGTCAAGAAGAAGATCCTGGGAAGGAGATAAAGCAAGAATCACCAGGGTGGTAAGGAAAGAGAACACTTTGATAGAGGGAGATGTGTCAGATAACCCAGAAAATTAAATAAAAGACAACAAAAAACCCACATACTTTAGCAACATAGGATATCATTGATAAGCTTAATAGTGCGTAAATATAAAAAACCAACTGCATGACTTAGGAGTAAACAAAAATGCAGGGAGGTAGTGGAGACATATACCTTTTTGAAGTCATTTGTTAGGAAGTGTGGAAGAGTAAACAGAGGAGCATATGGGATTGGAAAAATGCAAAATAACAAAAAATAGATAGAATTAATCAACAGCATGGTGGACAATAATTGGAGAGAGAGGAAGAAAGGATGGAGGGAGGAAAGAGAGAGAGGGAGGTATAATAAACACCCTTGGTCTGAGTGCGGAAGATCCGAAGCCCAGGTGAAAAATGGCCCATTATTATACATACATTTTTAATGATGTTCCATAAAGGTTTACATGTCTTATTGATTTAAGATGGACATTATTAGCTCAACAAGCATGAGCGCACACCATTCAGAAATGGCTGGATTAACCACCTAAATGAGAGCCATTATTTCCATGGTTGAGAGCAAGGCCCAGCCCCCTTTACCTTTGTTGCTTTGTCACAGAAAATGGACCAGCCTCACACCCATCCCCGGAGAGAAAGCAGCCAGTGACACGCATGAGACACCCAGTCACTTGATTTTTGAAAAGTAGACATTAGATATGGATTGTTTAAATTTTGGGAACATCAAATAGAAGAACATTGTTGTTTTCATGACTTGAAAAAAAAAAAAAATTCCCTGATGCTAATGGCACAAGCGATAAAATATGGACCTAATCAAAATGACTCAGTACTGAACGGTACGCCCTGCAGCACCCAATTACTCAATGCTGCTTCTAGTAAGAAATATGATATTTGGGGGTATAACCTAACCTGCAGCCAGAAAAAATGTACAGCGTGAGAATAAACAGGAATAAACTCCCTAAGTGCCATCCTAGGAGGTCTCAATTATTGTCTTATTTGGGGAGTAATCATTTGGGGGGCTGTTTGTTTTTCAAACAATCAGCTATTCACATCTAGACAGCACTTCTAAAGTGGACTTGCTAACAAAGTTGCATTTGCAACCTTCATTAACATGATTTTTTGACCATGTCATTTTGATTTGCCTTGAAGTCTTATTTTAATTTGCCTGGCTAATTTTGCAGCAGGACAAACACAGCATTTTATTTACTTGTTTCAGCTCACACCAGGCTAATGTGGTAGCCCCTGTACTTGGTTAAATTAAATGACCTGGTGTATTTCTATTAATTCACTTCTCCCACTCTGAAATCCATTTTCAGACTGGAATCCTTCCTCCTCCTTGCATGTACTGAATGTGTTTTGTACCAATACAACAAAATATGTCTTGGAAAGAAAACATAATTTGAAAATAGAGAAATCAGCAGGGTTTTTTTTTTCTTTGTTTTTGTTTTTGTTGCATTCACTTCAAACAAGTGTACGTTTTGGTAGCAGAGACAGCAGTATATGGCCCCTCATTCATTTCCCTAGGGAATGGTTGATCAGCTGCTGAGAAAGGAGTTATGTTATTCTGTAAAATGCATATCAGATCTTTTGACAAGCAGGCCTCATTAAGGTCTGCTCTGTATGTCATTCTGTACACCCGGGATGCTTCTGTAGACAAGTCGTCCCCCGGGACAGTTTAACCCCATTTATTCTCAATTTTCTTCCAGGTTTCTAACTACAAAAAGAAAAAAAAAAAAAAAAAGAATTAACAAAACCCATTTGGAAAACGAATCTTTTGTAATGGGTTCGAGAAAATGTTTAGTGCAGGCATGAATACCACTGGCATTTCCACTCACCCCCAACATGAATTTGCTTTGATACATGAGCGGAAACACTCTTGGCAAACCTGGGGTGCGAGGTGAAGGTGATGGCTCATTAATGCACCTGCACGCTAAGGAACGAGCTGTGCGCCAGTGTTCCCACCGGGCCTCTCCATCGCCCCCTCGCCAGGACAGAGGACCTCAGTCTACTACTGTTTGCTTGGGTAGGAACCACCAGCATCTGTGGGGAATGGTTGTGTGTGTTGAAATAGGCATTAGTCCATGCATTGGTTCAATGCGATGCGGCTCCTGTAGAGATTCCAAATTACAATGCAACTGCATGGGATTTATAGACAAATCTCATGCTGGAGTAGAGATGGTCTGCAAAGAATGCCAGGAAGAAAGTACACACAAAACACGGGAGCAGCCTCGGCACAACCCTCTGGAACATTTCCACAGGTAGGCTTGGGCATCTGAAAACACACAAATGAGTTCCATCACTGGAAGAGATGAGCAGGTGACCTGGAAAGAACACCAGCCTGTCCTTAGAAGAGCAGGGTTCGAGTCAGGCCTGTACCACGTACTTGTGGTCTGATCTCGGGCAAGCCTGTCGATGTTCCTGAGCTTCACATTCAGAGTGTAATAGCAGCTGCTTCACAGGGTGACTGCTTACAAGATGGAATGACCAAGTAGGCACGGAACCTCCTAACACCCACAGTGAACTAACAAGGTGTCTGCCAGGCGCTGGGAATACAAAAGAATAAGAAAGGATTCCTGTCTTGAGTTTAAACTGCTTTCTTCCTTTCTTTAATTTCTAAAGCCTCTTCTCCCATTGTCAAAATAACTCCTTGTAGCAATAATCTTATGTTCGCCATAGAGATGAAATGACTGAGGCATGGGTATATATATTCGTATATATAATTATTTGCTCAGGGAAAATATAACATATACTCAGAAGAGAATCTGGCACCAAATGGCAGCTCCGAGCTGAGGAATTTTGGAAGGGAGGTCCTCCCTTATCTTAGGCCAGAAACTGATTGCAAAGTTCCACCCCCATTCTGGACAGGCTGAGAATTGTCAGGGTAGATAACTTAAATGCACAGAAGGTTCTTGGCAACCATAATTTCAGTATTCAGAAGCGATATCTATTTCTCATAAGCACCAGTTTGATAGGATTTGAGCTTTTCAAAGGATATCTCTGAAATACCAAAGGAATTAAAACTTCAATATTATTAACTACCCCCACATTTGGATATTATTGCAAATCCTGGGGGTGCAGCTTTCCAATGTTTTATTGTACAAAAGAAAAGAAAAATATGATATTTTATAACCTTGTTTTGTTAGTTTTAGTATATCATTAGGAACAGTCTTTCATGTCGCTTGAGTTTTTCTCCTAAAATGTCATAAGTAAATAACAATGTTGCTACCCCCTTTCTTTGATTATTATTCTCTTGTTGATACCTTACTTTGCCAGACATATCAAAAGTAAGGGTGTGATTGCTCCCTTGAATATGCATAATTTTAGAGCCTATACCAGCTTGCATAGTATATTAAACCTGGCATTGAAATTCCAATCAAATGTGTTATGGTTCCAAGAAACAACAAAACCAAGAATAACAGGGTCTTGTGGCTTTCAAAAAGCATATTTAATTGCATCAAGGGCTTCCCTGAAAACAGAGGAGAAAAATGCTGTTTTGCTTTTTCCATATAGAACAAGGAAATGTTAACATTCTCTGCCTCCTTTTCCCCACTCCTTCCCTGCCTTCCTTCTTTCCTTTCTTCACTCCACAGCTGTTTACTGAGGGCAGGGCAGCCCACTGTGTTGGACTCACTGGGGCAGAGTGGGTTGCGAGGACAAGGTGGTAAAATGGAGAAATTCCCAAGCAAAGCAGGAGAAGGTGGGCATCATAGCTGAGGACCTGGTTTGCACTGGATATTATTTTAGGATCTGGGCATTCAGCAGTATGCAAAGCCCACCCCTCTCACATAGGGTACTCTCCAAAGAGAGATGGGAAAGAAATTCTCACAGTGCGAGTATGCACTAGGGAAGCTTGAAACTGGGAGACAATGACAGGACGGACGTGGCCGGAGGACTATGTTTACTCTGGATGGTCCAGAGGCTTTCTTGGTAGGCCACATGTGAACTGGGCGTGAAGAAAGTGCGCACACGGCAGCTCAGAAAACCCAACTCCAGTGGCAGGAAGGGCCCTGCGGAGGGGCGGGTGGGAGGCTGGGGCAGCAGCGGGCAGGCCAGTGTGCTGTGAGGAGGCTGAGCTCAGAGGTGGGGACCTGCAGGGCCATTGTGAAGGGCTTCTGAGTCTTGAAGGAAAGCCAGTGGACGGTTAGGTTTATAAGGAAGGTTCTGGCTGCTGAGCAGAAAAGCAACTCTAGAGAGGGGAGATGGACGCATGGAGACCAGTGAGGAGGCTCTTGTCACAGTCCTCCACTATTGGGGTGGTTTAAATAGAAACTGTTCTTCACCTTTTAGTTGTTAAGCCAGGTCCTTTTATAAAGCTACTATATATATATCAGCCCATATCTGATACAACAGTATATATAGTCACTATTTATATATATTTATATAAAAATAAAACTATATTTTTATCTGTATATATATGTATGTATATATCTACATATATATAATATGGGACTATTTTGGAGCAGAATCTGGGAGACACTCACTGGTTGGGGTTTGTCTGTTCCAGGGCTCCATGTGGCATCTGCTGTTCACTGTCCCTAATATCTACTAGCCAAAGAAGTTACCTTTTCCTTGAAAACAAAACTTTTGTTTATCAAATATAAACATGTAATTTAACTTCCTAGTTTCCAAGTGATGGGAGAATACCAACCGATCACTGGAGACAAACACACACAAAAATACAACACTGTTCCAAATGGAAATACTCGCAAAAGAAAATCTGAAGCAAGGGCTCTTCCTAGTCTCATGATAGAGATAATAATTTTGAATTATGTGAATTGCTGTTTTCTTCTGAATTTCTCTGTGCTTATCCCTGCATTGCTCCAGGGCCACCTGTTTGCCCAGGGCCCAGGAAGCTTGCAGGGCAGGGCTGCGGAGAGGGGATATGTAACTTTGGTTACTAGACCTTTGATGTTGGAAACCAGGCAATTGTTTTGAACAATTGGTTTTGTTGAAAATGAAAATGACTGCCTAAAATCTGTTAGCCTCAATGAACACACCAAGACCCCAGCCTGAAGCCCAAACCTGGCATACTTTTTTCTTTCTATAACATAGAAATGCAGAAAGGGCCCATTTTCTGCCATATCAGCTGACTGAGCTGGGAGGCCTAGTGACCCAGGAAGAAGACTTAGAGAAAACCCATTCAAAAGAGGAAGAGATTATAACTGGGTTATAGCTTTCATATGAAAGCCAAAAATTAGTTTCATAGTAGGGCTGAGTACATTGGATACTTTTTCTTCCATTCTTGAGATACTTTGCTAAGAAGACTATGTTCCAGCCAGTTATAACCTAAGAATATGGGGAATGGGGAGAGGGAGGGGAAGGAGGGGGGAGGACGGGCAGAGGGAGGGTGATAGGTGGGATTACACCTGTGGTGCATTTTACAAGGATACATGTGAAACTTAGTAAATGTAGAATGTAATTGTCTTAACACAATAACTAAGAAAATACCAGTGTGATGAAAATGTGTCAAACTGTTTATAAAACCAATGTATGGTGCACCATGATTGCAAAAAAAAAAAAAAAAAAAGAAGAGAAAACAGAAGGGCCTCCTCTTTCCCAGAGGAATTTCCCTGCAGGAAGAACCAGGGAAAGAACGAAGTAGGTAAAGCCTATCAGACATATCCTGATGCCTTCTAGGGGAGGGGCAATCGTGCTCTTAAAGGAGGCCACAGTGGTGGCCCCACCCAAATGAGATGGCTCCAGATCATCTACCCCAAACTTTCAACTCCTGTGTGATGTAGAAAGTCTCCTGAAGCTTCCCCTTGCTATCTGGAAGACAGAAGCAGGAGGGTAGCAGGTAGGGTGGCTTTTCCCAGGTGCTCCCAGCACTGCCAGCCTCCTTAAAGCTGACCCAAGGGAGCTGAGTGAAAAGCACAGGAGATCAGGGGGCCTCTCCTGCTGGACACCAGGACCAGCCGATAGACACCCCCACCATGTCCAGCACGGCCAGCCTCCTTAAAGCTGACCCAAGGGAGCTGAGTGAAAAGCACAGGAGATCAGGGGGCCTCTCCTGCTGGACACCTGGACCAGCCGATGGACACCCCCACCATGTCCAGCAGAGCCAGCCCCCTTAAAGCTAACCCAAGGGAGCTGAGTGAAAAGCACAGGAGATCAGGTGGCCTCTCCTGCTGGACACCAGGACCAGCCGATGCACACCCCACCATGTACCCCACAAATATCTTTGGGAACAGAAAGTAGGGGGATGAAGAACTCTATACAGGCCAAGAATTTTCCTACAGGGGAATATTTTAAATGGAAGGAAAATTAAGAAAAAGAATTAGAAAGCTGAAGTTTCTCTACCCAAGAGGAAGGTGAAATTTCAGGAAAATTACATCAGTTTCAGAAAAATAAAGCAGCTGCGTTGACTTTGCATATTTGAGTCTGGCTGGTGTATTATCATTTGATCTCACAGGTTTGGCAACGCCAGTGGCTCCACCACTTATTTAGCATTTAGCACAGAATCTGGCCTTGCTGGAAGCCGGAAGTTATTCACTGCATTTTCTTCCAAATTATGTTACATACCCCGTAGGAGTGGAACCAGGCTGAGTGTGACCTCTAGCCTATGTGAGTTTACCATACAGATGCAACTGTATGCACCGGGGCTGAGGGCCCTGTTACAAATACAAATAAGGTACAAAAGTAAATACCTAGAATAAAA
The DNA here is from genome assembly GCA_963574355.1 of Loris lydekkerianus. NCBI lineage: Eukaryota > Metazoa > Chordata > Mammalia > Primates > Lorisidae > Loris > Loris lydekkerianus. The sequence continues at coordinate 3,083 of CAUYPK010021515.1, read as the reverse complement.
AAAAAAGTGACAACCAATTACTGAAGACTAAAGACTTGGAGATTCAGTTTCTTTTGAAGGATTGCTGCAAGATTAAGCCTAATTAGGAGAAAAGTAGGAAGCCAGGGGAACACGGCCTACTTCCTTCGAATGGTTGACCTTGTTGGAGAAAGAAGAATGAAGTCAAATTCATTGTTTACGTACTTCCACACTTCTTGTCTTCTTCCTGGCATCCCTTCCTCGTCCCTGAACTTTGCACACTAAATGGCTCCTTCATGCACAAAATGAGGGAAACAATAGCAATTCTCTACTGCTACAGATGCTTGGAACATGTGCCATCCATTAGCCAAAACATCCTTACAAGACCAGAAGGGTGGAAGCATGTTTGCTGAGCACTCTCATAGAACTGAGCTAATGACCATTCCATAGGTTTTACTATATTTTCCTCTGGAGAAAAACTTTTTGCTTCCTATTTTCCATAATATAATCAATCAACACATATCAAACAGCTAAATGGCATAATTTTTGGTTTTGTGTAAATTAAATGAGACAATGTACTTTTTGTTATTTATTGTCTTTGTAACTATACCATGATAAATAAATGTAAAATATTTTTATTATTGTTATCATTTCTAATGTTTTGGGGCATGAAAGTTAAATTGCTTTCTAAATATGCCTGCCTTTGCCCTCAGGGTGTTTCTGAGACTTGAAATTCCTTTGGGGAATACTAAAGAAAATTGGATGGGTGAAAATCACAACATTTCAAAGCAAGTGTCAGAAACAATCAGTATGACTTCTTGTCATACTTTCCAATCCTCCCGACAGAGGGGACATCAGGCACCTGCCCCTCCAAGTTTGTCCCTTTGTCAGCACATGGAAAGTGACGGGGAATTCAAAGCAGGCTCACCAGGAAAGACTTAGTTTTATCTCTAGCTCACGGCCTAAGATCATTTCCAGTTCTATCTGTCTACCTGGTTTTTTGAGAGAGTTGCCAAACAAGATTGAAAACCGATCTCTCATGTTGATGCAGCCATATTGTTGGGTGTATTATTCTGTAGCAGTGTTAGTTAAATATTTAATAGACTCTTAAGAGACTGTATTAAATATTTAATACATTACAATATGTAATGTGAACGTATTGTTAAGTTGCCTAAAAGGGTTACATCTTGATTAAGCTGAATGTCAGGAGTATTGATAGGACCTTCTCAATACCCCAGAAAGATGCCAATAGTAAAAGCCCCATGTAGAATTGGGACTCCAGTGCCTTCCACACACAGCCCAGATAGATGTATTAATCCCGTCCTCTGGACAGCTAATTAATTAGTTTTAAAAATTCTGACTTGAGCATTTGTCTTTCTGACCTTTATTGTACAAACACTCTTACATTCTATAATTGTCAATAGATCTTAATCATCTGTTAGCCAAAAGAAAGTTCGGTGAATAAGTGTTTAGTGACATGACTGTTTTATAAGGCAGAATGAAAGACAATGGATGGTAGATGATGTAGACAAGAAAATTTTGCCTCCAACAGTAAAATTAACTTAATTGATTAAACAGGATCACTCAGGAGGTGGTAGATAGACACTTTAGCTGTGATGTTTTTAAATAAAGTGACAGTTACTACCCATCAAGGGAGATGCTGACGATGCTGAGATGGCCCGCTTAGTTACCGCCATGTAATCCTATGTGTGTCCTGCTGTGTTATCCCCATGGACACTCTGACTTCCTTGGACTACATTAAACATGTCTGTGATCTCAGCCTCTTACCGCCTGTCCTCCACTGACACGTAGTAATCTTTCTTTTTTCGTTAACAGCTTTATTGTGGGATAACACACATATGCCATATCATTCACCCACTTAATGTGGGCTTAGTGGGTTTTAGTATATTCACTGAATTGTGCATCCATCACCGCAATATAATTTTACACCATTTCCATCAGCCCAAAGAGAAACTCCATACCCATTTGCAGTCACTTCTCATTCCTGCTCCTTCCTGCTTGCCCCAGCCCAGCCCCAGGAAACAACTAAACTGCTGTCTCTGTAGATTTTTCTATTCTGCATACCTCATATAAATGGAATTATTACTATGCGGTCTTCTGTAACTGGCTTGCTCTGCTTAGCATGTTTACAAGCTTCATCTATGTTATAGCGTGTATTAACATGTCTATAAACATGTTGTACTGCTGAATAATATTGTATTCTATGGACACGCTGTGTTTTTATCCATTCATTATTTAATTGACAATGTATCTATTTCCATTCTTTAACTATAAAGAATAAAGCTGCCGGGCAGTGCCTTTGGCTCAGTGAGTAGGGCACTGGCTCCATATACTGAGGGTGGTGGGTTTGCAAACCAGGCCCCAGCCAAACTGCAACAACAACAACAAAGAATAATGCTGCTGTGAACATGTACGTAAAAATATTTGTGTGAACATGTTTTCATTTTTCTTAGAGTTACTGGATCATGTAAGACCTGCAGGCATAACATTTTATGGAACTGCCATACTATGTTTCAAAGTTTCATTTTGTTTCCCCACCTGCCTGCAGTGTAAGAAGGTTCCAGTTTCTCCATCCTTGCCAAAACTTGCTATTATCTACCATTTTGGTAGTAACCATTTGGTGAGGGCGTACATCATTGCGGTTCAATTTATGACTAATAATGTTGAGCATCTTTTCCTGTGTTTATCTGCCACTTGTATATTTCCTTTGGAAAAATTATCTACTAAAATCCTTAGACCAGTTTGTAAACTGCATTGTAATAATTCTTTATATATACTAGATGCAAGTCTCTTATCTGATATAAAATTTGCAAATATTTTTCCCCATTCTGTAAGGTTATCTTTTTACTTTGTTGGTAGTGTCCTTTGAAGCACAAAGCTGTTAATTTTTTTTTTTTTTTTTTTTTTTTTTTAGTTTGGGAGTATGTTTCCTTTTTTTTTTTTATTATTAAATCATAGGTGCATACATTGATATGATCATGGGGCATCATACACTAGCTTCATAGACCATTTGACACATTTTCATCCCAATATTCAACATAGCCTTCCTGGCATTTTCCCAGTCACCGGGGCATGACATTTACATTTCACATTTGCTGAGTTTC
>CAUYPK010021511.1:0-13732 GCA_963574355.1 Loris lydekkerianus | reverse complement strand
TCGATGGGCACTTGGGCTTCTTCCATGACTTAGCAATTATGAATTGGGCTGCAATAAACATTCTGGTACAGATGTCTTTGTTATATTGTGACTTTTGGTCTTCTGGGTATAAACCTAGTAAAGGAATTATAGGATCGAATGCACCCAGCTATTTTTTAGGGACAGGGTCTCACTCTGGCTCAGGCCGTCTGGAACGCATGAACTCTAACAATTCACCCGCCTTAGCCTCCCAAGTACTGGGATTACAGGCGTGAGCCAACATGCCTGGCCTCACCTTTTCTCATCTTTAAATAGAGACTACAGTACAAACTAGTCCAGGCTTGGTGGGCAGGAGTGCTGGACAGTAGGTGAGTACGCACTAGTTGTATCAACAAGTGTGTTTCTTCCTTTTTCTTTCTGAGGTAGGGTTTTGCCATGTTTCTCAAGCTTGGTCTTGAACTCCTAGTATCAAGCAATCCACTCACCTCAGACTCCTGAGTTACTGGGACTCCAGGAATGAACCAAGTGTACACTTGTGTCTTGCCTTGTCCCAGGCACCAGGAAACTGTATGCGCAGTGCCTCACTCACCACTTAAACTCTATGTGACAGCAGTTATAATTTTTTGCCTTTTACATGAGGAAAATGAAGCTCAGAGATGTGGTGTGACTTGCCCAAGATCACACAGGTGGTGAGAGTCAGAGCTGGGTCCTCTCTCAGCCAGAATGCTCATATATCCGCACAGAGAGCAATGTGCTGGGTCTGTGCCTACTCCCAGTCCACCCTGGCTGGGCACCCGATGCACTGGAGACTATGGGTGCTCCCTGACCCCACGTGGGAATCCGCATGCTCTGCCACGCCTTGTATTATTGTGCTCTCTCTGCACCTCTCACTCTCTTTCAGGCCGACAGACATTTCTGGTGCTAGCCCAGCCTCGGTCCCACACACCAAGCATATGTGCATGTATTACATCCCTTTTCTGGATCTCTTTCCAGGCAGGTTTGTAGGAAGCTTCTGGGTCCACTGAGTATGGTTTTGTGGGTGGCTCACTGCACAAAGGCACCTGGTGAAAGTTCACTCCCCTTTCTGCCATACCCTGCACTTTAAAGAGGGGTATCTTTTCCAACTGTCCAAAGATGCTGTGGGGGCTGGCACAGCCCAGCAGCAGAGGACCTGTGAGAATGTGTGCATGAAAGTTTGTGGAGGGGACTTGTCATCTTTTTGTCTGGCCTGTTAGTTCAGACTGCTGTGTAGTTTGTTGGTAACAGAACCTGTAGAAGAGCTGCTAAAAATATACTTCCCTGGGTAGGAAAGGCAGTCATCCAGTCCCCATTCACTGGAGGGCCCTTGCTGGAGTCTGTCTGCAGGGTGAGCCACTGGCACTGTGCCCCACCTTGTCTCAGTGTGGTGACAGATTTTAGGCCCAGGGCTAAAGCTGCTGCATTCTTTCTCTTCTATTCTCTCAGGAGAAGAGCTCAACTGTGGAGGGCAAGAAGCTTCCAAGGGCACCCCAGGGCAAGTCCCCTGGCCACCCTACCTGCCACAGTGTCATCAGATTCCTCCTCTAAGCTAAGGACTTGTCTAGAAGGCACAGAGCTCTGCCTTTCATTGTGTTCTTTGGCAGGTACTCGGCCTCCCTGAGCCTTCAGCAATCTAACGGGCTGTCAGGGGCACCTGCAGTGAGGGCGTTGGCAGGAGAAGACACAAGAAGCTTTCTTTAACCTGCAGGAGCTCACCCGCTGCCCCACACTCAGAGGGGCTGGTGCAGGATTGGTAGAAGCAGGAGAAAGCACACCCAGGAGGGCAGGATGAGGGGGTGCCACTGGGGGAGCCAGTTCATGGGCTGTCAGTGGGGGCAGGGGTGAGCCTTGGTCTGCCATAGACAGTGAGCTTTGTCAAGTTCCCTCCCCTCTTGAGCCTCAATTTCTCCCCCCACCCCCAGGGACCTAAAGGGGAGATGGATCCCGTGATTCCCTCCACCAGGTGATCCGTCTCCTTGGGATTGGGACATGTCTGCCCTGGACCCAGGGCCTGACCAGGCACACAGTAGGTGCCACATGAACATACTTAGAGTGAGTACGTTTCTGCAGCCTATGCCCCTGTTGCTAGAACATTCCAAATCCAGGCTCTGACAGATGGCCATGGCAATGTCCAGCACAGTCACTGGGATGTACAGATTGAACACCCAACCTCATGGTCCACCACTGAGGCGGGGGTCCCCAGAGGCTGCTGTCAGAGCTCCCTGCCATGGTCCTCTACCTCAGGGATGCAGAGCTGCTGGGAAGGAAGGAGAGGGGCCCCTGGGGAGGGGCACTGCAGGGACACAGCCTGCATTGGAACCAGCCCTGTTGCCCTGGTGATGGCTCATGTCCCAGGCACCCACGAGGGCAATTAGTGAGTGTGGGAGGAGGTTTCCATGGTGGCGGTCCCAAAGGGGTGCGTCCAGGGATTAGGGGAGGCAAGGGCCAGCAGGACCTTTCTCCTTTGTCCTGGAGACACTAGGCCTTTGTTGTTGCCTGGCTCCCTTTGACAGATGTGATCAGGACCATGGGGGGGGGACTTGGATTAGAGTCCCCCACCCTGGGGACTCCTGAACCAGCCTGGGGGCAGGGCAGCAAGGGTGAATGGGCCCAGCATCCACTAGGGAACCCCCCTCCCATAGGCGCAGAGCCTCACCTGCCCCAAAGGTTGGGCTGGCGGTGTGTACTGGGCTCCTGCGTCAGGTAAACACTGTCCCCAGCAGCTAGAGGGCACACCCTGGGTGTGTCCCTAGGGTGGGACCAGGACTGGGAGGGGGTGGGTCAGAGGTAGGGAAGAGGTGCATATCCAGGATGGCGGTGGAGGGCATTTGATCCACTCAATCCAGGCATCAGCTCAGTCAGACTTTATTCCAGAAGCTCTTTGGAGGCCGGCAGCCCACCCAGCCGCCTCTCCATCCCACTCCTTCAGTGCTGGCTTTGATGTCTGCAAGGGTCCTGGCACCAGGGAGGCTCCATGGGCAGGCGTCAGGCTTAGGTCCCCACAAGCCCTACTCTGTGACCTTCCTTCATCTTTGTGCCTGACACAGTCTGTAACATTGGGGGACTCCTCTCCCCCACTGCCTGGACTTGCTGGGAACGGGGCTTAGTCCCCAGACCTCAGCAGTAAAGTGCAGTGCCTGTTTGCAGGGCTGACATGAGCCATTCACCTGATCAAGATTGGGGGATGCTGAATCCATGGTACCCTCAGAGTAGGAGCCTCAGAAGCGGGTGTCCAGGAAGGAGGCAGAGCCTCGATGGGACCTAGGGGGGCCTTCAAGAGGGGGGCCCCGGGCCCGAGTCAGGAGCCCATGGAAAGTCTTGCCGCGAGTCTGGGGTTTGCGACGTGGGGGTCTGGGCTCTTCCGGGGGCTGCACCACAATACGGGGCACCTCAGGCTTGGCACCTCCTCGCGCCCCAGCCAGCTGCTGGGCCTCAAAGATGGCTTGTGCCCCAGAAAGGCGGGCCTGTGGCTGAGGGGGTGGCCCAGGTGCTGACTCAGGCAGCTGGGGCAGCTGGGCCCTGATCTCCTGCTGCAGGTCCCGCTCAGACAGGGCCACACTGTGCACCTGTGGGGAACAGTTGGTGCTGAGTTTGTGGGAGGGCTGGGCAGGAAACCATGAAGTCCCCATGGGCGGGCAGTATGCAGCCCCAGGAAGTGGCTGAGGGGCTGACAGCCTTGCTGAGGTAGCCACAGAAAGTCACTTGAGGCCTGGAGTTTCATGCTCTCTGCAGCTCAGAGGACAGGAACTGAGCCCCAGTTCTCACTTGGCTTCCAGCTCTGGGACTCAGTTTCTTCTGCTACGTAGCAGGGGTGGGCCATTGCAGAGGGCAGATGGGGGCACCCACCTGAGATATGAAGACCTCCTCCTGCAGCTGAGCAGGGGGGATGGCTCGAAGGGCACCAAGCGTCTCCAGGAGCCCTGGGCAGGCCCTGCGCTGCTCTGCAGTGCCCAGTGCGAGGCGCACCAGCGTCAGCCCCACACGGAACAACACCTTGACACCTGCAGGGGAGGCTCACTCACTGGGAGACCAGTCCTGCCCTCAGTTCTACACCTGAACATGCCCTCAGCCATACTCCTGCCATTGCCTGCAGCTCTGTTCCCTCCGCCAGCCTGAGGCTGGAAGGTGGGATTGCACTCTGTGGGGCACAGCCACAGACTCCTCTGGGCCTCAGCTCCCTTGTCTCCACAAGGAAAGGTCAGGGGTGTGCTCCTTAAGACCTTTTCATTGTAACTGTGACATTTTGATTGTAGAAAGATTCTAGGCAGAGTGGCGGTGCCTGTGGCTCAAAGGGTTAGGGTACTGGCCTCATATGCCAGAGGTAGCAGGTTAAAACCTAGCCCCGGCCAAAAACTGGAAAAAAAAAAAAGATTCTAGGCAGAGTTTTTCACCCCTAAGCCAAGAGTACAGTTCTTATGTGTGTGCACACTCCCCACAGTGTGACCTTGAGCCAGTCCTGGCGCCTCAAAATCCCTTCCTGGCAGCCTCGGATCTGCTGAGAGAAACAGCCAGGAGACCAGGGAGGCCTAGTGACAGCTGAGACTTGTGAAGGGACAATCACTACTACTGAATGTCCTTGTTATTAAAGGGAGCTGGAGCAGGGCTGGTCCTCAGGTGGAGTTGATCAGACTCCACCCAGGTCTATCCAGCCCTGCTCTCAATGTCTGAGACTGGAGGGGAGATGACCCATGGATGGCCACTTGAATGCCTGTGACCCCAGCTCTAAGCCAGCTAGTGCACTGACCTGAAGCCAGTGGGCACACAGCAGGTGCTCAGGTTCTGTCAGGTGCAACCTCGGGCATCACACAGAGAACAGATGGGAGGTGTTGAGGTAGGGCCCCAGGGACCAGCATGGGTCAGCCGACTCCCCTCGTGCTCTTGGCCTGCCCCCCAGTGTCCCCCTCTCAAGCTTTGCCTTCCCAAGCCCTCCTGCCTGCGAGGCCCCAGGCAGCTTTACAAAGAGCAGCCCCCCCCAAAAAAATAAATACAACTCCAGAAGGCCCCTCCTGCCACTCCCCTCACATTCTCTGTCATATCCCTCATTTTATTTTCTTCATGACACTACGACAATCTATAAATATCTTGTTAATTTGGTTACCGTCACCTCCCATCCACACTTGTGCTAGAAGGAAGGTCTTGTTGACTCAGGTGTTCCCTGTCACCAGTGCCAAGCCCCTTTGGGCTCTGGAGGAATTCCTACCACCTGCCCAACCGGGCCTAGTCCCAGAGCTCAGTCCTCCCCTGTTATGACATCCCCAGCTCCTACCCCAGGAGCTCCAGGGAAGCCTCCCTGACCCCCTGCCCTGCCCCAGACATCACTGGTCCTCCCTTTGGTGCTCTGCATCACAGGGCACGAACCACACCTGAATCAGAGGGGCAAAGGTCCCAAGGAGCCAGGACTAGCAGTGGCATCACAGAGCACAGCCCCACCATGTGTGCCCCAGGCCCCCACCCCAGTGCCCTGCTCACCCTCGCTGAGGAAGGCATCCCAGACACGCAGCACCGTGGGGAAGGGCAGGGAACGGGCGAAGAGGCACAGGAACCACTCAGGCAGGTAAAGCAGGGGTCCGACGCCCACCTGCTGCAGGTGCTTGTGCACACGTGGGAGCAGCCGCCGCAGAAGGGCCATGAACACCTCAGCATCTAGCTGAACGGCCTCCTGTAGCCATGTCCGTAAGCTGAGGGACCAATGCCACCTGGCACCTCCACCCCGAATCCCAGTCCCCAGCCCTTACCCATATTCCGGGTCCATTCCCTTCATTCCTCCAGCCTCCACCCCAGCCACTCACCATGTGGGGCCCATAGTAGCCAGGGAGGTAAACCTCGCAGATCTGCACCAGGCACCAAAAGGCCTCCTGTGGGGCAGGGCACAGGCCTGTAGTGCCCAACAAAGGGGACCACGAGGTGAAAGCAGGACAGAAGGGCACTGACCAGGGAACCACCAGGAGCCTGGCCTCAGTGCCCCTCCAACTTATTCAGTGCCTGGGGTCACTTTCCAAAACCCAGTGCCTGCCGATGGGCTTAAGGGACCAGAAGTCACAGGGATCAGGGTGTTGAATTTGAGGGTCACAGGACTGGGGCTCTCTGGGCAAGAGTTTTTTTTTTGTTTGTTTGTTTTTCAGTTTTTGGCCAGGGCTGGCTTTGAATCCACCACCTTCGGTATATGGGGCGGGCACCCTACTCCTTTGAGCCACAGGCACCGCCCTGGGCAAGAGTTTTGAGGGTCCCAAAGTTTAAGTCCTGAGTTCCTGGGGTTATTGGGGTCAGAGGTCACAATCCCAGAGATCAGAATCAGGAGTTATGGAGTCAAGGGGATGAACATCCAGATTCCTGGATCATTGGGGGTAATGGTCAAGGTCAAGGTCTCAGGCTCTGGGAGTCAAGATCAGTAGGCTTTAAGGTCACTGAGGTTGGTAGTCACGAGGCCCTGGGTCACTAGGACTGGGTCTGGGAGTCAAAGACCCCAGGTCCCTGAAGCCAGAGTTCTTGGGGCTGGGGCTCTAGGGTTCAGGGGTCAGGGGCTCAGCTTCTAGGGGCAGGGTCCTGATCACTCACCTCTGGGGGCAAATGCATGAGCAGCACAGCAGCCACAGGACCCTGTGCCTGGCAGTAGCCTTGTTCTGGTCGGTACAGGGTGTAGGCCTTGAGTACCTGCAGGAGGCCCTGCTGCCTGTGCCAGAAGACCCCATTAGGGGCCAATCCTCCAGGCAACCCTTCCCTACCCTCTGGTTGCCTCTGCCCAGGCCTCAGCCTTTCTGGGACTTGGTGGATCCCGAGATGTAAGGCTGTGACACTAGCATAGCGAGACTGTGCCCAAATGCCTGGGGCTTGTGGGGCTAGGGGTCACTGGGCATCACTGGCTTCGTACCCGTGGCCCTGAGGTGACACAAACATTTCATGCAGAGGGAATTGACGATGCAGGTCCCTGCCAATGGTCTCCATCCACTGTGGGTCTCCAGGGGCCTCTGCTAGCTCCTGTGGGTGTGAGGGCTCAGTGTGGTGAGATGTTCTGGGAAAGGGAGGTGGGATTCCTGCCCATTCTCTCACCTGGTAGGTGCCAGGGCTGTTCTTCTGACACACATGGGCCCCACACAACAGAGGCCAGCACCGGGCCCGCAGGGCTGAGGGGATGCCTTTCCGACACTGCATCTTTACCTGTGGGGGAGGAGGAGGGGCTCCATTAAGCAAGTCCCACTTGTCCCTGTTGGCAGGCCCCAAGCACAACTTAGCACTGGGCAGGGGCCAGTCTGGGTTGCAGAGAGCAAAGGCAGGAGGTGCTGGGACATAGGATGGGTACATTTTGCCATGGTTCAGGCCCTGGCAGAAGAGTATGAACCAAGAAAGTCTGAGTGGGGCTTCCCTCCCCCTCACCTTCTTGTACCGCCGGGACATAGTTTTTTCCCAGTGTGAGGTCATTTCTACCCACTTCATCTCTCGTTGGCGGATCAGGTCTGCAGCGGGGTGGCCGGACCTGGTGGCACATGGCACACATATTCTGGTGCTGGGCAGCCAGTTGTTACCTAGAGCCCATACCTGCCACCCTCTATGCACCCAGGTGAGCCCATTTCCTGGCCCCCAGGGATCTCCCAGGAGCTCTAGGGAGTGACCTGTGACCCAGGAGTTGCCAGTGGTTGTCACGGGGACAGGAAAGGATGTGGCTCCCATGTGGGCAGGAGGGACTGAATGGGTGAGTGAATGTGTGTTTGGGGAGGGGTTGGAGAGCTATCAGCCAGGACAGGGACAAAGAAAATTCTTAGGTGAAGCTTGTTGGACAGAACCCTGGACTGGACGTCAGGAGCCCTGAGTTGGAGTTGGGTTTTGCTGTGTGACCTGGGGCAAACTCCTGTCTTTACTTTGAGGAGCAGAGGGGAGGAAGTATGAGTTCTATGATTTGGACCTGGGATTCCTGGACACAAAATTAAAAGGGAAAGGATGTCCAGCCCCAGGGGTGTATGCAAGCCCTTGGAGGTTTGGGGTCAGAGACAGACAGGGATACCCCCAGCCCTTCCAACTTAAGATGCTACCCAGAACCTAAGGAAGGTAATAGTGGTTGAGTCCCCAGCTCAGCCCCTACTGCCACACCCTCCCAGATCCCCGAAGTTGGGCCTCACTCCAGTTCAGCTCTCTGACCCCAACCTCAGGCCCAGCACCCTGCCCTCCACACCCCTGCCCCACTTACCCTGACTCTGTTGAGCTGCCCCCAATGAAACCATAGCGATCAGCCTGGCGATACGGGCCAGGCCCACTCAGCTCTGAGTCAGACCCCAAAGAGCTGGAGTCATCCTGTAGCTCGGAAGTCTGCGTGAGGTCCTCCCCCAGGGCTCGGGCCATGGTGCCCACACCTTGGAAGCCACAGGCTGAGAAATGTGGGGAAAACCAATGAGAGGGGCTGCTCCTAGCCACCTGGGGCCTGGGCTCCCATTCAGCCAGTTCCCAGCCCCAGGCCTGGCTGTGGGGTTGGATGGGCAGGCTTCAGGATATTTTATCCGCCCCTCTGTGTCTCCTCTTTTATTGGGGTGGAGAGTGAGGCCCTGTAGTGACAGAAAGGCCAGGCCCAGACCCTGTCCCCACCAACCCAGCTCACCTCCCTGCTGCACCTCACCTCCTCCTCTCACTTCCTCCTTACACACAGCATCAGCAACCCACTGGGGGCCCCTCCCAAGCGGGGGGGGGGTAGCTCACCCCTTCCTCTCTGAGGCTCTTCCTGCCTGCCCCAGTGCCCCTGAGCCATGGGCTCCTCCTACCCTCGCATGGGCTGGGTGTCTGGTGGCTTGAGGTCCTGTGCTGGGTGTAATGGTACCACAGCCTGCCAGATGTACAGAGGCCAGACCACCTTCAGCTTTGAAGATGCTGGCATGTTAAACCATACAACTCAGTGTTTCTTTAAGAATTTTGGTTTAGGCAGGGTGCTTTGGCTCACACCTGTAATACCAGAACTCTGGGAGGCCAAGGCAGGTGGATAGCCTGAACTCAGGTTGGAGACCAGCCTGAGTCAGACTGGTCTCTGAGACCCCGGTCTCTAAAATAGCCAGGTGTTGTGGTGGGCACCTGAAGTCCCAGCTACTTGGGAGGCTGAGGCAAGAGGATTACTTGAGCCCAAGAGTTTGAGGTTGCTGTGAGTTATGAGACTACAGCACTCTACCAAGGGTGACAGAGTGAGACTCTGTCTTAAAAAAAAAAAAAAAAAAAAAAGAATTATGGTTTATTTAATCTTCGCTCTTTGCAAAGACACACTTTTAACATGCATGCAACGCAATATTATTGTGTTACTCAACAGGTAATTACAGGGCTGCCCCCATAGCTCAGTAGGTAGGGCACCCATCACACACACCAAGGCTGGCCGGTTCAAACCAGCCGGGACCAGCTAAAACAACAATGACAGCTGCAACAAAAAAATGGCCAGGCATTGTGGCAGGCACCTGTTGTCCCAGCTACCAGGGAGGCTGAGACAAGAGACTTGCTTAAGCCCAAGAATTCGAGTTTGCTTGCTGTGAGCTGTGATGCCACAGCACTCTACCAAGGGTGACATAGTGAGACTCTGTCTCAAAAATAAAAAAGGTAATTATGGGTCTTATAAGAAAATATTAATTTAGCATACCCCTAGACAGTGTGAACCAAAATGCATTCTGCCACCTGAGAGTCAGACACCCAGGAAAAAGAGGTCCTCTGGGAAGCTCTGGTTTTGATCAGACATTGTTATCTTTTTTTTTGCAGTTTTTCAGGGCTAGGTTTGAACCCGCCACCTCTGGCATATGGGGCCGGCGCCCTACTCCTTTGAGCCACAGGCAACGCCTGAGACATTGCTATCTTTGAGCCTCAGTTTCCCTTTCTGCACTTCGAATACTTAATTTATAGTGTTCGAGGAGACGGTATTTGATAAGGTCACACCACCATCCCACCCAGCCTAGGGGTGGGAAGGCCTGTTCAGCGCTTGAAAGAGAAAAACAAGTCACACAGTACTTCCGGTCCCATAAAACAGGGATGGGTGACTCTCAAAGGGTGGAACCCGACAACCGGCCCCGCCCAAACCCCGCCCCGACGCGCTAAGCCCCGCCCCGTCGCCAGATACCCTGCCTTCCGGGCCGCCGCGGCCGCTGCACTTCGCGTCCAACGGAGGCGCTAGAGCGCGGTGGGGAGAGGGCGGAGCGGGGGGACGGGCCCGGGAGGCGGGGGAGGCGGGGCAGCGGGCCGGGGGCGGACTGGGGCGGGCGGAAGGAGAGTCGGGCCGGAAGGAGGCTGCTGGCGGGCGGGAGGTAGGAGCGGAGTCCGGAGCTGGTGGGCCGGAGCGGCGGCGCCGCCATGTCCGACAGCGAGAAGCTCAACCTGGACTCTATCATCGGGCGCCTGCTGGAAGGTTGGCCGGGGCGGGGAAGGTCCGCGCCCGCCGTGCCTTGGCCCCCAGCCCGGTCCGGAAGTGGCGCGCGGGCGGGTCTGCCCCTCCCGGGGCCAGCTTATGCTGGGCGGGGACGCGCCGCGAGGTCCCGTGGCCACAGCTTCCCATCGCCATTCGCGGGCGCGCCTGAGAGGTCTAGGACCCGCTCCGACACCCAGAGCAGCCCCCTTTCCTGGGCCGGGGCGCTCGGGTTGGCTTGGCCCTCGGGTTGAGGGAGGAACCTGTTAAGCCCAGCCTTAGAAAGAGTCCTGCGCGACAAGGTTTTGGGTGGCAGGCCCTGTCCCTCCCAGCGGCCTTGAGGGTAGTCGGGGTCTCCTAGAAGGCTTGAGGCGGAGGTCCTGGGAGGCCCAGCAGCAACAGCTGCCTCTAGACAAGGAGAGGCCGGGAGGCCCAGGCGCCCTCAGAGGTGCCCATGGGTCACCGCGACGCCCACTCTGCTGAGGGGCCAGGGTCCTGACATCCCATTCCACCCCCAGTGCAGGGCTCACGACCTGGAAAGAATGTACAGCTGACAGAAAATGAGATCCGTGGTCTGTGCCTCAAATCCCGGGAGATTTTCCTGAGCCAGCCCATTCTTTTGGAACTGGAGGCACCCCTAAAGATATGTGGTGAGGCCCCTGCCCAAGCCCCTTCGGCTTCCTGAGAGTGGCACTGGGCCCCCAAAGTTCGCAGTTTCCTCTTTCCTTGAGCCCAGCCCTGGCTCGGTTCAAGTCTACACCCTGAACCCAGCTTACCCGGTTCCCTGGGTCACAGGTGACATCCATGGCCAGTACTATGACCTCCTGCGGCTGTTTGAGTATGGGGGCTTCCCTCCGGAGAGCAACTACCTCTTCCTGGGGGACTATGTGGACCGGGGCAAGCAATCCTTGGAGACAATTTGCCTGCTGCTGGCCTATAAGATCAAGTACCCTGAGAATTTCTTCCTGCTCCGTGGGAACCATGAGTGCGCCAGCATCAACCGGATCTATGGTTTCTACGATGAATGTGAGTGGTCTGAATGTCCAGAAGCTGCCCAGGTCCTGAACTGCATTCCCTGCTCCTCAGTGACACCCTCACAGGGGCCTGCAACAGCAATGCCAATATCTGAGATTCCTGCTGGACTGTGAGCTCTGTGAGAGCAGAGTCCGGGTCAGTGCATGTTTGTGTGCCCTGCCCTTCCTCGCTGGCATGGAGTCTGGTGAATAGTTGCTGACTGGAGGGCTGCCCGTGTTTTAGTACATTCCCCCAGGACAGTCCCCTCCAGTCCCTTTGCTATTTAAGCACTCAGGATACCTGTGTGGCCTATATTCTGCTGTCCAGAAGCTGAGACAAACCAGACCTTGTCTTGGGTGGCCCTGTTCATGGGGTGGAGGTGGGTGCCAAAACTGAGGTTGATACACATGGGAACTTGACTTTCTGTGGACTCCAGTGCTATAGAATTAACTCCTGGAAGGCAGGTAGCAATCTTGTCTGACTTCTTGTGGCTGTTTGAATAGCCTCAAGTGCCCTGGAAGGCCCAGAGACTTAGGCTGGTACAGGAGGAACAGGCAGACCTTATGACCTGCTCCTTCCCCTGAGCAGGTAAGAGACGCTACAACATCAAACTGTGGAAAACTTTCACTGACTGTTTCAACTGCCTGCCCATTGCAGCCATTGTAGACGAGAAGATCTTCTGCTGCCATGGAGGTGAGGGTATCTCTGGGACACATGCTGAGAAGGCCTGGCCACATAAGAAAGGTGTTAGCTGGGGGACGTGTCCCCATTGCCTGAAGCAGCTCTCCCTTGGGTCTCTTGGATGCCACCCCTAACAGGAAGTCTCTCATGTCAGGCTGCAGTCACCTCCATATCGAGGCATTCACTCCCCTACATAGAATTTGTCTTTCTCCAGGGAACTCCGTGTTCCTTGAGGGCAAGGACATCCTTGTCCTTGTGTTGGGAACTTGAAAAAGCCAAGGGGAAAGTGATGGACTTCTGTCTGCCTGGGCTCTCATGAGCCCAGGCGAGAGGCGCCAAAGGATGATGGGAGGGAAGGGTGAGGCTGACTGGCAAATGCTTCCTGGGGGAGGGGTCCTTGTTTTGAGACTTGTTACGGAAGTGATCTGCCTGTGGTTCCCCACAGGCCTATCCCCAGACCTGCAGTCCATGGAGCAGATTCGGCGCATCATGCGGCCCACGGATGTGCCTGATCAGGGCCTGCTGTGTGACTTACTATGGTCTGACCCTGACAAGGATGTACAGGGATGGGGTGAGAATGACCGTGGTGTCTCCTTTACCTTCGGAGCTGAGGTGGTGGCCAAGTTCCTGCACAAGCATGACTTGGACCTTATCTGCCGAGCACACCAGGTAGGCTGGAGGCCCTGGTCTGGACAGCAGGTGGGGAATGGACAGGCTGGGACTTGTGGAACTAACTGCTCCCCTCCTCACCCAGGTAGTAGAAGATGGCTATGAGTTCTTTGCCAAGCGGCAGCTGGTGACACTTTTCTCAGCTCCCAACTACTGTGGCGAGTTTGACAATGCTGGTGCCATGATGAGTGTAGATGAGACACTCATGTGCTCCTTCCAGGTGAGTATAGGGAAGGAGGTGGCCAGTGGGCCCTGTAGCTCAGCCCTTCAAGCCTAACTGGCTGTTTCTTCTAGATCCTCAAACCCGCTGACAAGAACAAGGGGAAATATGGGCAGTTCAGTGGCCTGAACCCTGGAGGACGACCCATCACTCCACCCCGCAATTCTGCCAAAGCCAAGAAATAGCCCTCATGTGCTGTTCCTCTGCCCCAGATGATGGATCAATTGTACAGAAATCATGCTGCCATGGGAGCGGGGCTCACACTGGCCCCTCAGGCCCACCCATCATGGGGAACATGGAGCCTTGGTGTATTTTTTTTAATGAATCAATAGCAGTGTCCAATCCCCCAGGGCTCATTCCTGCTTGTATCCACAGTGGCTGCGAGCAGGATCCTGGGGCCATGGCTGCAGCTCAGGGCAATGGCAGGCCAGATTGTGGGTCTCCAGCCTTGCTTGGCCTTAGGGCTGGCAGCTGGGTCCTGGGGCAACCAATCTGGTCTCTTGAATAAAGGTCAAAGCTGGATTCTCACTATGGCCTGTCTTCCTTGTCCCAAATGCTGGGTGTGGTAACCCTTCTACACACAGCTGCTTAGGAATGCAGGTTTGCTGGGTGCAGGGCCCCAAAGGCTCTTGGAATTCCAAGCCAGGGCCAGACACATTGGGAATGTGGGAAAAATAGTCTGTCATTCACAAGAAGCCCGGGGAAGGATGGGGGGGGGGGGGGGGGGGGGGGGGGCATACACCCCCCGGCCCGGTTTGACAGCAAGGGGCGCGCCACCAAAACACAATTAACGGCCCCCC
>CAUYPK010021507.1:0-10924 GCA_963574355.1 Loris lydekkerianus | reverse complement strand
AACATGTAAAAAATAATAAATAAACAGTGTTAAAACAAATCCCACCCAATTATCAATTCGTTCTGGGGTCCTTGGCCTTTTGTTTTTCCTTCCCCCCCCCCCCCCCCCCAGAATAAAACATTTTATTACTAGTTTTGACCAATTTGATAGGATGTGGGTTGTTGTCATTTTTCTTAGTGTCATTTTGTGCCTGGGGTCCATTGACCATTTTGCACTTATGCATTTATGATTTTGGCCTTTACATCATCAAATATTTCTTTGCCCTTCCTCCAGGTGTTCTCATGACCTGTATATTAGGGTACTTGATATTATCCCACAGCTAACTGACTCCCTGCTTGTTTTCATAAGTACCCTTTCTCACCATTTTAAATAGTTTACATCTGTCTACAAGTTCACAGATGATTTCTTCCACAATGTTAATCTGTCGTTAATCCTATCCACAGATCTGCCATCTCAGACATTGTAGTTCCCACCACTAGAAGTTCAGTTTTTGACAGTTTTATCTTTCCTGTGTCTAGCTTTTTAAACATATGGAATATAATTATAAAAACTTTTTGAATGTCCTTGTCTGTTAATTCTAAAATCTGATTGATTTAGGTACTAATAAAGGCTTTTGTTTTTCTGCTTCTTCACATGACTGGTAATTTTTAATTACCAAATGTTGTACCTTTTTGGTTTTTGGTATTCTTCATATTCACATAAATGTTCTGGAACTTTGTTTTAGAATGATGTAGATTAACATGTACAGTTCTATTATTTTTACATCTCACTATTACATTTTTAAAGATAAGACCATAAAGTAATAACCTTATGTCCCTACTATTGAGCTAAGTTTATTTTCAGTACTCCACTCAATGCCCAAAGAATCTTGCATTTTTCCATTCTGGCTGGTGGAAGCTATAATTATTCCAGGCCTTTTTTCAGTGCCAAAGACTGCTCCTGTCAATCTTCCAACTCATTCCTGTCCAGGTTTATGTATTTTTCTCACATTTATTCACTAATCAGTACTTAACTGAATTCTCAAGGATTCTTATAGGATCACTCTCTAAGACCTCTGGATTTCTCTTTCTGCTTTTACCTCTTCCATATTTTATTTTATAAAGTCACACTTCCATTTCCATCCCTTCAACTGAGGAAGTTTTCCATACTTTTCCTGAGTTCCCTCACCCTACCCTGAAGACTGACAACTATTGCAAAGTACTAAGCTGAGACAATCCTAAGGCTCATCTCATTTCTTTTCTGCTTCTTGTATATTACTGTCCTTTGTTTAATGCCTAGTTTTCTGAGAGTGTTTTAGTTGTTTTAAACCATAATGTAAATTCAATCTTGCTACCCCATTTTGACTGAGAAGTGAAAATCTCCCTCAGATAGATAGAGCATTAAAAGAAACCTAAACAATGGTACCAATAATTTTTTAAGGGAGTCTGACTACTGCAATGCAGAAAGAAAATAATGTCTTAATTTATGCTTCCTCCTTCATCAAGCTGTTAGAACTCTATTTATGGACATATCTATGCTTTTTGTAATTATTTCAATTTTTTTAGCCAAATTTTTTTATGGCAAGGTAACCTTTTACTTAACTATTTGAAGCACAGCACACAATACTGGAGGTATTGTTTGGAGACTAGCATGTGGGTCCAGCATTACCAATTTCTGAATGTGATACTTTAGATGTCATTTTCTTCTTTTTAAGACAGAGTCTCACTCTGCTTCCCAAGCTAGAGTGTTGTGGTATCTGCCCAACTCACAGCAACCTCAAACTCTTGGGTTCAAGCAATCCTCCCACATCAGTCTTCAAAGTGGCTAGGATGACAGGCACTTGCTACCATGCTCAACTAATTTTTTCTATTTTTTATTTTTAGTAGAGACGGGGTTGCACTCTTTCTGGGACTGATGTTGAACTCCTGAGCTCAAGCCATCTTCTTTCCTTGCCCTCGCAGAGCACTGGGATTACAGGTGTGAGCCACTGATCCCAGCCCATAGATGTCATTTGTTATCAGTCTACAAGTCCCATTATCATCACCATTAAATGGTGATAACAGCACCTGCCTTGCTGACTTTACAAGACCTGTATATTAATGCATTGTGACTATTCATATAAATAATCTTTTAAAATATAAAGTAATGTATCAGCATAGGAGTTATTAACAAAATTATGATAATTATCCTTTGGGGAAACTTAAATTGGAAAGGATATTGTAAGTTACAGCTCACTTTTTTGTCCTCAGAATTATCTCAAAACATTCATTTAGACTTTGTAAAGAATCATTTATCTCTAAAATGCTCCACTTTCTTTTTTGAGATTCACAATGAAATAACAGAAAGACCATTGGGTTCCAAAGCAAGTAATACTAGACTACACCCAAGTTTAGTAAATACATGTAAATCTGAAGGAAGACTATTTCCTTGGGTAAATAATTGCACTGATCAGTTTTCTCATTTCTAAAATTAGATGAATCATATCAATTTTGTTGGGTATTTGTGAGGATAATATGATAAAGTGTAGGAAGAACAAGCACATCATAAGTATTCAATGGAAGTTATTCTTAAATATTATTACTTTTCTATTAAAAAGACTATTAGAACACAGTTTTATTCTAAAAGAATGTGTTTGTCTCTAAGAAAAGCTCAGTCACTACATAGAAAACCTCATCCCTCTTTGTTTCCTTCTACCCCCAATGCTTCACGTTCATTCGGTTCACCCAATGTTACAAATTTCTTGTAGCCTGTTGCTCCTACTGCCATCACCTTCATTTCATTTACATTGATGAATCAGTTTCCTTTCTCCTGAATATTACTGGAGCAGTGTCCTAAACTAATTTCTCTCTCTGAGCTGTTTCTGAAAAGTCTAAGCATTGAATTTGGTCCTATGGGTTGAGGTCCGGAACTGGCCCGGTCTCTGGCCCTGGCTCATCTATTGTCCAACGCTGACTGCTGCACTATCTTGCTTGGGAACAATTACCCTTAGGTGCCTGAGGGCTATTTTCCCTAGCAGAAGGGAGAGAGAGAGAAACAGTCTTCAAGGGAGAGAAACAATCTCAATAGGAGAATAAATCTTAGCAGTCTTCTTAGAGAGATGCTAGGCAGACACCCTGTGAGCAGGAACAGTGAACGAGTGAGCAAGTCAGTGAAAGAATAGCATGCACGCTCCCCAACTGACCTCTCCTGCAGCTACTTACAGACATGATCTTGTGTTTATTAGCACCACAGGTGTAGAGACTGTCAATCACTGATGTTCTCATCTAGCAAGTTCTTGTGTTAAAGAGAGCTGAATTTGTACACTGTGCCCTTATCACCAAAATGTTACATTACCGAGATGTTACAAGTGTTTCTTATAGCTCTCTCTTCTCTTTCCCATAAGCTATATAGTCTGCTACATATCCCCCTTCTTGTGTACTTTAAGATACTCTCTAGTATGGCAGGGCAGTGTTCTTGTTCTTCAGCCTTTTCTTTTGCTAGGCAAAAGAATAAAGAATATAAAATGATTATCAAGATTTAGAATTCCAGGTAGGAGCTCTTTAAGTGGAGGAGCCCTGCATTTAACTCAAGCTTCAGCTGCCTCTAGGGAAAGGATAGTTAAGATTAAGATGTTAATTCCCTTAAAGGTATTTCAAGTGGAGAAAATCTTTGGCTGAGAGAATTTACAATACAAAGGTCCAGCTTAAACATGAAGCGTTTCCTTTGCTATATGAATTATAATTAACAGACGAACAAAGAGTCCCACTTTTCTTGCAGTCTTTGTGAGTGAGGGTCTTACTGCATTTACCACCTTTTGCTACCTCCATCAGTAGCTTGTGACCAAGTCTCGCTTTTCTTGTGGTCCTTGGTAGCAAAGATCCCATTGCTTTCACCACCCCTTGCTGCTTCTGCATTTAGTAGCTGGCAAGCAAGATACCGTCTTTTGCTACTTCTGCCTTTAGCAGCCAGTGAAGAAAGACACTGCTTTTCTTGTAAGTTTTTCCTTTGCTGTTGAGTCCATGCCTATTTTCAAATAGAGTGTCCCTACATTTTACAAAGGTGGCTCTTCCAATTTTGCTCTCCCTTTATTACTACTCCCTCTTGTCATCTTCCAAAGGGTTCACTAACTCCCAAGGGTGTTTTCCCTCCTTTGGTTCACATTTGGTTTCTCTGGCTGGACACGCCTCCTGGTACTAGCCACCAATAAGTGAGCTAACCATAGATGCAGGATAGTGAAATACATGAAAAAAAATTTGGTTTCAATTTAGGAGGGCTCCCTGAGTCATATAAATAAAAAAAAGAATTTTAATTAAAGAAAGAACAAGGATCCAATTTATCTATGTTTCCTCCATTTTCATTTATTGGTCTGGTTTAATTTGCCCATATTTATCTCAGGGGCACCAAAGGTCTGGCATACTGTGGGCAAGATTCTCCGTTGGTGTAAAGTTGAATGCGTTATTCTATTTTAGCAAAGAATAGTTTAAAATGCTGATTTTATCAAAGAATAGTTTGAAATAAAGGTGTTCGAGAAACTTCATTGTTTTAATTTCTTTATTTATCAGTGGGTCCTGATTCAGGCCAACTGACAGTTTCTTTATGATAAAGCTGTTCCATACTTATCAAATTGAGAGCGGCATTCTTTTGCCCAATGAAACTCCTTTTTATACCGAGGGCATAACCTGGAGGTCTACTGTATTTTCCTTTACAACACTCTTTCTCATATGGCCTAGCTTCCCACATTTATGGCATTTAATTTTTATTGGAGGATTCCTTAACTGATCTTCTAGCTGCTTAATCTGAGTTATCATGATGATATAGTATTCAATAGCCTCAATTATGAGATTATTTATCCAGTCTTTTAGCTGTTTAATCTCGTCTTTTAGCTGATTTTTTAACTGTTTTATCACACTTGCCATGATTTTTTCTTCTTCCTTTTCCTATCGGTCTTTATTTTGCCTTTTATAATCCTTCCCTTCCAATAAAGGGACAGGGGACCTTTATTGTTCCAAAGCTACTTCCTGCTGAGAGTGGATGTTGATACAGGGGAAGGCAGTTAGAAGTTCTTTTTACTAACTTATGAGCTCTTACAACTTGTTCCCAAACTTCTTATCTTTCTCTTTTTCTTTTTGCTTTATATATTTCTTCCTTCCCTTTTTATTTTTATCTGCTGAAGGCTTCTCTCACCACCACCCCCCCCCCCCCAGTCTAAAGGTTTTTGTTTACTAAAGGTTCTTCTTATTCCCTAGGTCTATGTTTTCTTTCTCTTTTGTTTAAAGTCTTTTGTCTGCTTTTTCCAGGGGACTTACTAAGATAGTGTTCCAAGCCACTCCACAGAAGAGGTGATTAGAATTTGGAGAGAGAAAGCAAAGGAGATAAAGGAAGAAACTAAATGAAGAAGGCCTGTTGGCTGTCTTTTCTTTTCTTTTCTTTCTTTTGTTCTTTTTTATAGAGACAGAGTCTCACTTTATTGCCTTCAGTAGTATGCCGTGGCATCACAGCTCACAGCAACTTCCAGCTCTTGGGCTTAGGTGATTCTCTTCCCTCAGCCTCCTGAGTAGCTGGGACTACAGGCGCCTGGCTATTTTTTTGTTGCAGTTTGGCCAGGGCCGGGTTTGAGCCTGCCACCCTCGGTATATGGGGCCGGCACCCTACTCACTGAGCCACAGGCGCTGCCCTTCTTACATATTTCTTTTCCCTCTTTATCTATATATTTCCCTGCTCTCCTTTTTTATTTGCCCAAAGCTTATTTCCCCTTTGGTCTGTATCCACTATCTTGCTTGCTGCACCATTTACCAGTGGCTTTCACTATCCCATCCTCATCACCATTTGTCAGGCAGAGACTGGCCAGGTCTCTGGCCTGGTTTATATATTGTCTGCACATGGACCACTGTGCTATCTTTCTCAGGAACAATTACCCTTAGGTGCCTGAGGGCTATTCACCCTAGCAGAAGGGAGAGAGAGAGAAACAGTATTTGAGAGAGAAAAACAATCTCAATAGAATAAATCTTAGCAATCTTCTTAGAGTCACACTGGGCCTTTGCCCTATGAGCAGCAGAAGTGAAAGAGTCAGAGTGAGTGAGTCCGTGAAAGAATAGCATGCACACTACCCAACTGACCTCTCCTGCAGCTACTTATAGATGTGATACAGGTGTAGAGACTGCCAATCACTGATGTTCTCATCTCATGAGCTTTCATGGTAAAGAGACAAATCTGTTCCCCAAGCCCTTATCACCAAAGTGTTACATTACTGAGTTATTAAAGGTGTTTATTATAACTCTCGCTTCTTCTTCCCATAAGCTATATGGTCTGCTACACCTATGTTCTGAGAAGTCAGAACTATTCATGATACATTAATCCTATGGAATCTTTAATTGTTCATGTCTATATATGAAATAAAAGCTAAGTTCCCTCACCTAACATGTAGATTCCTTCCAGTCTGGTCACTATTGTTCTTTCTACAAACCTCTTTCTATATATGCCAAATTCACTCTAGGCTCCATTCATTCTGGTGATACACCCGGAATGCATGACAGTCTATACGTTGATCATATTGTTCATGTTGTACTTGGAATTTTGGTATTGCCATATCTATCAAATTTGTTCTATCCAACTCAAATGGTAGTTATCATTTACATAATACTCATTATGTATCAGCCATCATACCTAAAAAGCTATTTAAACTCACCTATTCCTCACTACACAATATATATAAGATATAATATCATCCATTGACATTTTTAGACAATGAAATTAGGCACATTTAAGTACCATTTCTATGATACTTTATAAGTGAAGACTTAAGAGTTATGACTTCAGCTGTGGACCCAAAGCATGGCCTATAAACACTACACCTAACCTATTATCAAATTTTAGATTTTCCAAGATTAGTTCTTTGTTTCATCTGTTACCTATTTTTCTGAATATCATACTAATTTTACAATCAGCTTTAGACACTACCATATTTATCAACCACCTCCTTTATTTTATCTTATTTTTTTTAGTGGCAGACACTAGGTCTTATTTGTGATTAATTCAGATTTTGTCATCAAGCTGTCATGGATTCAAGTTCCAGTCTGTTTGCAAATGGATTCAGCCTGAACAATTTATTTAAACCAACCCTCAACTCCCTCATCTACAAGATGGGATTAGTAGTAATACTCAATGCATTAATATATAGTAATGATTAAAAGTGGCTATACATGTAAAGCATGAATAAAATTATCAGGCACATAGTAAAAGTCAATACCTCTTAGCAGTTGTTATTACTATTATTATTAACAGCATCAATACATGTTTATTTTTCCAATACAGGTATGTGTTATTTCTTCTTCTAATAACTCTCTTCTTTATAGTGGTACTGTGTGTGAACAAAGAATTGATCTAATATTAGGGGGCTGAAATTAACCCTGACATCTTTGACCCTACAAATGTTCTTCCAGATGTTGTATTTCTTTCCTGTAAGTGGTGATTTACAATAAAAGACACATTTCTGAATAGCCCTAAAGAAAGAAAGAATTCTGATGGGAGCCAAGTGATGTTCCTATTGAAATACAAAATGACTATGCTAAGATTAATGGTCTTCCCAGAAATGCCAAGGTAATTAATAACAATTAGCAAGTTAACATAAAAATGATTCTAACTGCTTGGAAAATATAGACAAATGTGTATAGGTGTGTGGCTTGATGTCCTTTAGAAAGGTAACTCCATTTGGAGCCAAATCTATTTATAAAAATGTCTGTATTATAAGAAAAACAAATACAACAACCAAAGGCCAGAGAATATAAGACTAATAAGAATCCTAGGCATCGGCCTATTGTGGTTCAGAGGTTCACATAAGCAACTTACCTCCCAGTTATGTTCTCAGTAGTCCCGTGAACAGTGAGCACTGACAAATGAGTGGAGAAGCTGATACCAGGCCCTAACTGAGGTCAGAAACCTGGACACTCAGTCATCACATACTAGTACCAGCAGTAAGGTCAGAGGCAGGAATGATTATATGTAGTTTACCTGTAAAAAGTCTATGGAATGGTGAATGGCACATTGTAGAAACAAATATATTATAATCTTTTTTTTTTTTTTTTTTTTAGATAAGACTCTCACTTTGTCTTTCTGGGTAGAGTGCAGTGGCATCATTGTTCACAGCAATGTCAAACTCCTGGGCTCAAGCGATCAGCATGCCTCAGCCACCTGAGTAGCTGAGACTACAGCTGCTCCCCACAGTGCTTGGCTGTTTTTTAGAGACAGCATCTTGTTCTCACTCAGGGTGGTCTCAAACTACTGAGCTCAAGAAATCTCCCCATCTTGGCCTCCCAGATTGTTAGGATTACAGGCATGAGCCACTGTGCCCAACCCATAATTTTTATATTTGCAGTTTGGATCAGTAGTTTTCAAGATGTTGTCTTTAAAGCAGTACTATCAGAATAATCTAGTTCCAGTTTTTTCATTTGCAAATGGATCCAACCTGAACAAAGTATTTAAACCAAGCCTTAATATATTTATTAATATAAATAATTAGGCTCCATCCTCAAACCTATTGAATGAGAAAATCTGGGGAATGATCCAACCAACCTATATTTTAGCCAGCCCCCCAGATGATTTTGAAATTCTAAAAGTAAATACCATAACTACTATTATTAGCTGAAGAACATTAGGGCCCCAGCAAGTTAGTGACCGCCTGAAACCAAACACAGTCAATGATGAAAATGGGATGTAGTCTAAGGACTTCTAACTCCACAATTTACAGTATTTATTTCAGGGTATATTCAGAGGTGAAAAAGAGGCAAAGTGTAGAAATGGGCCATTCTGCTTAAGCCAAGATCAAGTTAGGTGTTGAAGTATAAACTGGAATCTAAGCTATGTCCTATAAATGGCTGCTTCTGAACTAATGTGGACTATGCTAACACAATTTATTTAAAAAATTCCTGACCAACCTAAGTTTTAGAGCTAAATTTTCACTGAGAGGGCCTCAGGCCTAGTAAGTAAGCTTTTGGAACCGTATAAAAGCAATTCCTCTGCAGGTAGCTAGCAATAGTCCAAATCGGAGTCGACGCCTTCCTCTTTGTGTTGGTTTAGGCAAAGCACATTCTATTTCTTGTCATCATCTCTATGGCGAGCAGAACTTGCTAGCAGGGCTGTGCAATTATTAAATGAGATAATATTCTTAAGTTATAAATGATATGTAAAATGCTTCAAAGTTATGTGACAGAAAATTTCAGCTCAATATACAAAAGGGTAAACACCTTTTCCACAGCAGTGCCCTATGCAGAGAATATGCTTATGAAATCATCGTTTAGAAATGGATCTGAAGTGATTATCAAGATCAACAAGACATCTTGCAGTTGGCCTTAGTGAAATCACTCAGAATATCACCAGTTAAAACTGTGTAATATATGCATTTTTCTGATTATTAAAATAACTTTAAATGATTAAAAAATATAAGCCCGTATTAAAATTTTAAATTACCAATAAAATTATTACTTTTGAATTATTGTTCAAATGTAATGACACAGGGGTAATTCTATTTTTATGCTGCCTTTATTCTACTTAATTTCATGCTAATATGATGGATGAAATATTTCTCAGTATAGCTTTAAATTGTATATTTTTTAATACAATGAGAACACTTTTGTGTGCTTAGTGATCATTTTTATTTTATTCTTTGACATCCTTTTATTGTTATCTTTACATGTTTTCATTGGGGGCATATTGCTATTTTAAATGCTATTGAATTTTTTTATGTTTAGAAACATTTGCGTGGGTGTGTGTTTATATTATTCTTTACCATTAAATTTTATTTTTAATGTATTTTGACTCACCTTATTTTTTGGAATTTATTTTTCAATTTTTTAACATAATTTTTAAAAAATGTAAAAGCTGAGAAAGGCTTCCCTCTATGCTACATAAATACATATTTACTTTTTCTGTCTTCATCTTTTTATGAAATGATTTAAGTTCGTTTGGAATTTATTGGTTTATGGTTTATCAAATGTGTCTTATTTTAATAATAGTTGACCGACTTTCATAGCACCATTTATTTAATAAACTATTTCTCAAGTGGATTTAAATTGGCCTGAGTGCTTAAAATAATTTTTGGCCATTTTCATGGGAAGCAGGTGGGTGATGGGTTAGTCAGATGAGTAGGCCTATGTGTTATATTAAAAGGATCTGGCTCTGGCTGAATTTTAAACAAACTTACATAATATTGTTTCTCACTAATTTCCCAAGTATCTACAGGCAGGGCATGCTCAAACTGCAAAGTTGAATACTGCTTTAAAAAATTCCATTGTAAAAGCTTAAGAAAATTTAATAACCAAGTAATTTAAATCTTGATTTTATGTGTTTATAAAGGTTAAATTAGACCCTTGATGTCCAAACTGATCTGAAGGTTAAATTCATATATCAGGTAGGAAAGGTAAAAGTGTGTCACATGTATTTTCAGATAATTCTATGTACAAAAATTTCATTGGAAAATGACTCTCATGTATTACACATCATTATATTGGAGATAAGATATTAAATATAATATATCAAATTGGAGATAAGAAATTGCTTAGATATGTTAACTAGGAAACAAAAGTGTCAGTTGCTAATTATTTCCAGTTCACTACACATGCTGAAACCTGAGAAGTATTTGTATGAGCTCTGAGTTCCGTAAATGAATAAATCTACAAGATGATCTTTTTCTTTTTTTTTTTAATTAATATTAAATCATAGCTGTGTAAATTAATGCGATCATGGGGCACCATACATTGGTTTAATAAACAGTTTGACACATTTCCATCACACAGCTTAATATAGCCTTCCTGGCATTTTGTTAGTTATTGTATTAAAACAATTATATTCTACATTTACTAAGTTTCACATGTAATGTGCATTTTTAAAATCATTTTTCAGAGTGGCGGCAAAAGCCCAACTGTTTGAAAATGTTGGTTCACCCAAACCAGTTTCTTCTGGGCGGTAAGTTCTC